>CAIGQZ010031698.1:1163807-1171591 GCA_903798205.1 Danio tinwini | reverse complement strand
TGTGTGTGTGTGTGTGTGTGTGTGTGTGTGTGTGTAAATAATCTGCTGTGGTCAATATTATTAGCCCCCTTAAGATTTTATGTTTTCTTTTCAATTGGCTACAGAACAAGACAATGCTCTCCAATGACTTGCCTAATTAACCTAACTTGCTTAGTTAACCTTATTAACCTGTCCCTGAACAATGCAACAGGCTACCACTCTGACCCAACGTTGTAGAATTACAACACAGACATAATAAGCTCTAAATCAAATTTGATTAATGTTTTCTAAAATATCTAAATACAGTTTGTTTGTGTTCTAGACATTGTAATAAACACACAAAAAAAATATTTAAGGAATTTGCAAAAAAAGGAGATCAGCTCAATGTGAAGATTGCAGGTAGAGTAAGCACAGGATGACCAGACCTATATCCAATTACATCATGAGGACACACAATACGACTCATTAATCATGTAAATGTGTTTTTGAGAAAGAAAAAACAAACATTTGTTTGCATTTCTTTAAAATTGTTAAAAGTAATGTTGTACTTCTACAACAGTGGGCTTTACAGGGTCAAGCCTTCAAGCTGAATATTAGTATTATGCAAACTAATCAGTAAAATATAATGAATTTATGTTTAAAAATGCTTTCTCTATAAAACAGCACAGGAGAAATATAAAAACATAATACACGTTTACAGGAGGGCAAATAATTCTGTCTGCAACAGTATATCTAAATCAATTTCTTTTCTTTGCATAGCACATACTGTGATCAGAAAAACATCCCTTAATGTAAATACCAGTCGTTTCCTCAGTAGAATACGCCCAAGAGCTGCCTGTATAATGACCAGCACATATGAATGCATGTGAATGATGTACAGTGATCTCTGCTCTGTCCTGTTGTTTGTGATGTGCTAACAGTGCTCTTCTAGGCTACGACGAGGCTGTCGAAGGGGTCTGGGCGTTCATCATCAGGACCAGGACTGCTCTAAAGCCATGCTAATTAAAGATGAAGTGTTTAATGTGTGATCTTCTGCAACGTGTCCATCACGTGTATTTCTCTCCCGTTCCTGCAGATCGAGGTAGTGAACACCTTCAAGAGTGGGACGGCCTTTCAGGGGGCTCTGAGGCGCCAGTCCTCCACCACCAGTCAGAATCAGGATGTAACCAATGTTTCTAGTCCTAGTCACGTGTCCTTGTGCAATGCTCTTTCCTCTCCTACCAGCACTGCTGCTCCCTCTGGGCGTGAGTGACACTCTTCTTCGGGTGTTTGTCAGGGATGCCCTTTGACCCAGTGATGGGCGAAACAAAGCTTTTTAACGTTTCCAAACAATTGATCCAGTTGCATCGTAAAATGATTCACTGTTTCCAATCGTTCATCCAGACAAAACCAACAAAAACACAGCAGAACATTAAATTGAAAGTATAGACCATTTCAATGTGGTGATGTCATTGGCCCATGAACATTTCCTGCTTGTTGTCTGTTTTATATCTGTGACAAGAGGCGATTCAATCATAACTTGATGTCATAACAGCTGTCGTATCATTATTTATCAATATGTGGTACTTTTCGGACCCCCAGAAGTGATTTAAAATGTAAAACAGGAAATATGTCAGGACCATTGTTATTGTTTAAATCTCTCAAAATGGTCTATAACTTATCAAATCCACTTAGTTTTATCTTATATCTTTAAACATTATGTGTCTGCATCAAATGCCTTCTTTTATCAAGTTTATATAGTTTGTTCCATTATAAGCTTAATGTCTCATTCGAACGTCTACAAACTTATAAATCTGATCTGAGATATGAAACCTGTTCAGTGATTCGCCACTGGGGGGCGATCTGAGTAAACACTCATGATTCATGTGGGTTTTATGGTACCCTCATGGTGGAGAATCATTGAATGTACGTAACGTGAATTTACATTATACAAGCATTTGACAAACTGAGTTTGACACCCCTGTTGTAGAGCTTAAAAGAGCAAGGAGAGAAGGAGCAAGGAAATTTGTCCTAGCACGTCTTTTGGTGAACAATTAATTAATCCACTTTCAAAAAAAAATACCGTAATAATGATCTTCAATCTTCAGTCTAAGCATCTGCTTCTGGGTTTAGATTGGCTCCTTATCTGATGATGTTAGTTTGATGTTTTAGCTGCAATATTCTTAGTCACGGCCCTCTTATTGTTAGTTTGCTATGAGGAAATGATGAACAACATAAAGCCCCGTCCCCTACTCAATATTTTGGAAGTTAGTCAAATAAGTTGGAAGTACATTAACATACTGAAACAAAAAGTCAAACAAACTTCCAGTTCACGCAGACTTTAAGATCACTAAAACATTGAATTTCTGAGCTTTTCACCATATTTATTAAAGCCTTTTCCAAGTGCTGTTTATCAGAGCAAGGTCATTTTATGTGGTCAATATTATATATATATATATTTTTTTTTTCCAATTGGCTACAGAACAAACAAATGACTTGCCTAATTAACCTAGTTAAACCTTTAAATGTCACTTTAAGCTGAATACTAGTGTCTGGATTAATATTTAGTCAAATATTATCATCATGGCAAAGATAAAAGAATTCAACGCAACTAATTTTCCCACTTTGCGTTACGTTGTTTAAATAGTAAATCCATTTGCACCACTTTGTGGACTCATGAGTGTTCCGTTCTAGAAAGGAGGTGTGTTAAGGCGCGTTGTTGGCGCAGTGCTATTTTGAGGAACTGAAATAGACTGTGCAATTGACCAGGTGAAAGCAGGTCTAAAGACCAGTGTAGAGTGCGTTAGTTGTGCGCCTTAAACGCTTACACACTGCTGAATACACACAGGATGTACAGCAATATACACATATGTGTGTTTACAGATGAAAACAATTCAAGGATTAAAATAATACAAGATATTACAAAAACTATTATTTACCACATAAATATAAACACCACTGCCTCCATGCCTTCCCTTCGGGGGGCTTTTTCAGTATATTGATGACAATCTGCATCTGTATAATGTTAGTATTATCATCATTATTATTTATTATATGCAGATTTATATTAGTTTTAATAAACACAAGTGTAGATGTGTCCACCTGTGGGGTTTTGGAGAATCTGCATCACAATGTGGGGCATAAGAACAGGACGTGTGTTTGGATATAACTCAGTTGTTTGAGCACACTTCATTATTATTGTTCATTTATTCCTTTGCTGGAGATTAGAACTGAGTTTAGAAATAGTTTAGACACAAATCTCTGTGCTTAACAAAAGAGATTAAATATGTGGGCTAATGGATGTGTTCAGTGGAGTGAGTTTCCACCGTTTCCTCACTCCACCAAAGTAAAGGAGTAAAGTAAAGAGTAAAAGTAAAGAGAAAGTAAAGAGGCTAAATGGAGGAGGCTCGTTCTTTATCCTCCTGCTGCAGATGCTATTTTGTTTATGCACAAAATAATGGGTTATGCTCAAAACACACCCAGAACTCATTAAGAGAATAAGCACAGCCCTGTTAGACCATGCGCCAGGTGCAGAGTGTATTTTTCCATCCTTCAAATAGCGAAACTGGATTTGGACATGCTCTTAATGCTTTTGTGCCATGTGCTTTAGACTTTACGCCTAGATTGTTAAGATAGAGCCCTATATGTTTAAAAGTGTGTTGAAAAATTTTTTTCTGTTAAACAGCACTTGGGAAATATTTGGCGGAAGAGACAAACTCCAAGTTTTTTTACATGTTTATATATCTTATAAACATAAATTGTGTCACTGTTTTGGAGCAGACTAGGTTAAAAATACTGATACTAACATCTAAAAAACTTTATTCTAATTTCATGGGACCTTTAAAACCTTATATAAATGTCAAAGGGCATCCCTGAAGATCTGCTTTGCTTCTGATTTCCTCTTCACGTCACTGTTTTATCAAATCATCTTTAAGCCACTTCTCAGACGAACATGTGTTTCAATGTATCATGTGTTTGTTTTCCCCAGAGTGCTAAGAACCCTGGACTAAGGGTGCAGCCTACGAAGTGAATTTCAGGTTGTGAGTCCCTCCATTGTCCGTCGCAAAAATTTGATGTGAACTAATATTCCACCAACAAACTCACCAGGCTGGGTAAACATTCAAGTATAGCCAACGGTACTATTCCCCACTCCTGACAAAAGCCTCCAGGCTGCGCTGTTGGAAGATTACTGTCTAATAAACACAGAGCTTTGCATATGACTGCGACTATTGTTGGCTCTTTGATTAAAACCTCTACTAAATGCATTGATGTACCGCTCACGGGAAGTTGTGTTGTTGTATTTTTTCCTTCTGCTGTTTCTCTCCACACAGCTGCGGAGGCGTGTGAAGACTAGAGAGTGGCTCTTTTTCCTCATAGTCTTGTCTTATTTGTCGTCTGTGTGATGTAGATGGAGAGCCATCGTGTCTCGTGGCTTTAGTCTGTCGTTCATGAAAACGTTAGGGTGTAGTCTTCATCTCTGTGACTCCTCTTTTCATCTGTCTTTCAGACCAGTTTGTGTCGGCTTTGTAAGCTTGCTTTTGGCTAGGTTGAAGGGACAGTTCAGTCAAAAATTAAAATTCTGTCATCTATTCGTTGCAACCTTTTTTTTACTTTCTGTTAAATTCAGAAATAGATATTTTGAAGAAAGCTGTAACCACTATTTGCTTTTTCTTACTATAGAAGTCAATGGTTAGGGTTAGGCATCCGCCACATAAAAATATATATGCCAGAGTAATTGGTGGTTCATTCTGATGTGGTGACCCCTAATAAATCAGGAACCAAGCCGAAGAAAAGTGAGTGAGGGAAAGTCAATGCTTTCAGATTTCTTCAGAATATCTTTATTTTGTGTTCAACGTGTTTAACAGATGAAAAAACTTGATTTCTGACTTCTCAGTTTTGGGTGAACTGTCCCTTTAAGTTTGATGTTTTTTAGGTGTAGCCTAGCGTTGTCATGATACTGGAATTTGGTACTAATTGGTGCTGAAGTTTTAAATTCATCCATTTCCTTATTTGCCATTGTGTTCACGTGCTCAGCAGAAATGTTTGTGATTGGCCGTGAAGGTCATCAGTTCACAGAACTCACCAATGTTTACTGAGAGTAACCACAGACACAGAGACACTGGAGCGTTTTATAGCCACAACGATCAGCTGGGCTGTTTATAAGATGACATACGAGTGACGCGCTGATAAATCTATGGATATCCACAGCTTTAAAACGCTCCCTGTGTCTGTGTTTACACTCAGTAAACATTGGTGAGTTCGGTGAACTGATGACCTTCACGGCCAATCACAGCCATTTCTGCTGAGCACATGAACACAATGGCAAACCAGCTCTGTTTAAGAACGCGCTCAACAGACTCAAATGTTAGCGGGGAAATTGATGTTTTTTTTTTATTTCAGTACCGATTGGTATCGAATTCCAGTATCGTGACAACTGAAGCCAGAATTTGGTTATTTAATATGAGGCACTGTAATAGCTGGTGGAGTGAAATAGGCTTATTTAAAACCTTAGTATGTTTTTTATTAAGGGATTTTGCATTATTATTAAGGGAACTTGCAGTTAAGGCTGGATGTTTAATTAAAGATGATCTTCATGCACATTTTGTCAGTGAAGCCGGCTCTAGTAAACATCTCTCATGTGCTTTCAGATGGAGCAGCATTTACTACACAAATTATTCTCTTTTACAGCAACTTTTCACAGATGCACAGGTAACCTGTAAGCTACAACTAAAGGCTTATTTTCACTGAGCGGTTCGTTTTTAAAACGAATGCTACGGGCGGTATGATGCCACCAATTGCGCTTTCAGCTGACCGCTTACCTCCGTTTGGACGGCTCTCCCCGCTGTTCCCAGTTACGGCTCTCCTCACTGTTACCAGTTTGTCCAATAGCGCACCGCGTACATCGGTAGACTTGAGACACAGAGAGGATTTTACCAAGACAACAGGGTTTGAGTCCAGCAAAGAACGGTTCCAAAAAGTGAGTAAAACTTAAGCAAAAAAATAATATAAGCATGAGGCGGCCATGAGGGCTTTTTTCTCTGGATTGCTTTTGAAACACTGTAAGGTGGGTTTAGGGAAGAGGGTGATCAGGTCAATTAGGGCTTTTGAAAACAGTTGGTGAGTGGCGGCATCAGTCAGTCAGTTGATAGCAGACTGGACTGGATTTACGTGAGAACAACAGAAAAAAAATCTTACACAGCGGCCTCTGGTGGATTCGAAAAAACTAAATCTGCAAAACAAATAGCTCCTGTGACATATTTGTTGCTCTCCAGAAATGTTAATAGGGGTACATATAAAGCCTGGGTTGTTTTAAACAAATCAAAACACAAACTTGTTGTTTTGGGTGACAAACGTCCACATGAAAAGAAGAAACAGCTGAAACAGGAGAGCATCTTGAGGGAGGATTTAATTACAAAAACCTGACTAAACTTTTTGTCGTTGTTTCGCAGACTAGATACGGTGCCTATAGAAAATCATCACACCCCTTTGAAATAATAATTTTATTTGCAATACAGCTTGAAATCAAATCACACTCGAAATCACTTTTCCTGTCTTTAAACATGTTTCTACAACTTTATCCTAAAGCTTGTTTGACTGCAGGGTGTGATGTGAGTAAAGAGAGATTTTCAGAGGATATGATGATTTTCTATCAGCCCAGTCCAGAAACTTGTTGCAGTACAGTGTGAGGATGGTGCATACTGTGCTGCTTTATAATATTAGGAATTAGGCAGGCAGCTCAATACAAGGCCGTAGACCATTAATAATTTGTGGTGAGAATTGCGACTAGACTGTACTGAGGTTTTCAGAAAGCTTGATTCAATTGTAAGCATTTGAATAGACTTATTCAATTGGCCGGTTTTAAATGTGATTGTGTGGGTAATAAATGGCATTGGTGGGTTGACAAAATTTGGGCGGTTTTAAAACGTAACTAGGTGGCACGGTGGCACAGTAGGTAGTGCTGTTGCCTCACAGCAAGAAGGTCGCTGGTTCGAACCTCGGCTGGGTCAGTTGGCATTTCTGTGTGGAGTTTGCATCTTCTCCCTGCGTTAATGTGGGCTTCCTCCGGGTGCTCCAGTTTCCCCCACAAGGCAGTACAGGTGAATTGCGTAAGATAAAATGGTCTGTAGTGTATGTGTGTGAATAAGAGTGTGTGTTTCCCAGTGATGGGTTGTGGCTGGAAGGGCATCCGCAGCATAAAACATGTCCTGGATAAGTTGGCGGCTCATTCCACTGTGGCGACCCCAGATTAAGAAAGGGACTAAGCCGAAAAGAAAATGATTGAATGAATGAAACATAACTTTTATCTTATTCAACAAAAAATAACTGAGTGCTCCTACTCCATTCAGTTAGTAGTGACAAGTGCGTAACGCAAACCGCGTGGGCCCACCCACTAGAGGAGGTGAAGGAAAGTATCAAAATCTGACTCTCTGGACAAATCTGACTCCCCTTCACGTGCACGCACATCACACAGCCTGCAGTTAAATTCACAGCGATTATCATGAGACTTTTATCGACCATTTTTTCACAATTAACAGGAAGAACAAACATAGAAGCGTTGTCTGATTGACAAGCAGCACCTTATTATGTTCAAAAGAATGTAAAACGCCTAACAGGACGTATTTATACCCCATTTCGAAAGTAAAACATAGTCTAATAGGTAGTGTAGTCTACATAACATTAAGTGCAGTGTGTAGGTCAGAGGGGGCAGTGTTCTGATGTGATCCGGTTATGTTGTGGTTCTGGTGTTGGTTGCTGTATGGTTCACAATATTAAAGTAACGGTTCATTTTAAATCATTTTAAATTAAATAAAATATTAATCTAATAT
>CAIGQZ010031698.1:1132258-1151387 GCA_903798205.1 Danio tinwini | reverse complement strand
CTGTCAATAATTCACCCAATCAATCAGTCTATCAGTGAAATAAATCAAACAATCGATCAATCAATTAGTATTAACTTATAAATAATTATTAAAGATAAATGGCTTTTTTTAGATTATTTATGATTGAATTTATATCATATTAATATTACTCTACGTGTAAAACAACAAAGCTCAAGCAACATGGACATTTACATTTCACATCAAAATCAAAAGAGTGTGTGTGTGTTTGAGCAGCAGAGGGCAGTGTGGAGCATCACTACACCTACACACACTCTGAACTGCAGAATTTAAACTCAGTGTGTGGATTTAAGTGCTTTAATTAAACTGCTGATCCACTGAAAGAGTAAGGGAAGGGATTACTGTTCATTTCAGGACATTATACCTGCCTGAAATCTGATGCATATACTGTAAACTCAACAGTTCTGTGTATGTCAGAGGAGGCTGTATCTTCATTTACTGTACAAGTACATTTTGCTGAACCCTTTTATTTTTCAGCTGAAGATGACATTTAGCAAGAGCGCTGCACATGGAGCTTTGCTAATAAACTGGTCAATGACAATAAAAGGTATGTATGACATTTGCTGTCATTGCTTTGAAACCTTTTATGCTTTCTATGATTATTAATGATTAATAACTCCATATCAGACAGTTTCTGGCTCAGCCGCGCTTTACACTCACACTACAAGTGTACCGCACCAAAGCCCAACCGAACCGTGCTCTGGCACATCTCTTCCAACCTGGCCAGCCAATCCAACCATATCTGGGCCTGATTCAGGCCCTGTTTACACTAATACGTTTTAGTTTTAAACTGGTGTTTTAGAATGAAAATGATCCACGTCCACACTGGAGTTTCACACAGCGTTTCTGAACAACTCTCCGTCCACACTACCCTGCTGAAAACGCACATCACGTCACCACACACACTCTCTGGCAAGTGCTGAGAGCTGTGCATATTGGGCTGTTCATTGAGGATCTTCATCTAACGATGTATTCCCCGGTCTTGTGAATCTATCACTTGTTCTCAGGTAACGTGTTTTGGCTGAGCACAGAGATAAGTTAATATAAAAATTAATGTAGACTGCAGACTAATTCTGCACATTTGACTGATCGATTGCCTTTATTTTCTATAATGTATGAACTTCTTGTATGTTATACTTTTATAATGGCCATTATTGATTATTAAACTGATATTCAGCAATAGAGAGGGTCAGTTTCATATTTTCACTGTAAATGAAGGAGGCAGTGATGTTATATGCTCTGTTTTTTGTTATAAATATGCATACAGTGAAGATGACGCTCCTATAAATATGCAGCTACAGGACGCCTCAACATGTTTGGTGTTTGTTAAGTTGCTAATATCAAAATGAAAACAGGCAGTTCATTATGTCATGTTTTAATTGTATTGTTAAGAAAGTGCAACAGCACATCCAGGGTGATGTGAATGAGGTTATACAGTACACTGTTCCCTTTGGAGATTTACCCGACGTGTCCTCTGGAGTTTGTTTTCCATATCAAACTTGCGAAGTCTGAACTTGTGTAGGCTACTTAATATTGAGGGAAAAGCCCCAATCAGAGAATTGAATGTCTGCAGCCAATCCTTTGTGTTCAGATGTCTCTGTTTCCCTCATCCACACTGACATGGAGCAGCAGCGTTCGAAAACTCTGGTGTAGTGTGGATGACACAATCAAAAACGTAAACGTAACGCTGCAGGATTTTCGACATAGTCGTGTCACAGATGTTTTCACACTGCATGACTATCTGGGCTAGTGTTCTGTCGGCGCTGTGTTTACACTGTAGGATGGATCGGCGACAGGAGAGTTCACACTGCATGACTTTAAATAGACAGAATCGCAGACAACTTTGTCTAAACTACGTCTCACAGCCAAACAAATGTGAGAAGTGACATGGAAACAACGCAAGGTCACGTAATATATCTTTCGTTATGAACTACATGATGTAAACAGAAGGCTTTAGCTTTAGAAACTTGTGATGATCACCGGGCATTTGATGAGAATTATCAATCTCTTCTCAACTTTTTTAAACTTTTCGACCTGATTGTAATATTGATCAGACGACGCGTCAAACAGACACAGTGCTCCTGCCAATTTTACATTCACTTTTTCTTCATTTCTTGGTTCCAAATAAACAAAAAATGAGGGCTTTTAGCTTCTCCCCCAGCCTCCCGCTGGCCTGCAGGTCACCACACTAGTGAATGCTGCTCTCTCATTGGCTGTAGGTGATCGCGGATGTTACTTTTAGTCAGACTCATTTCACACAACATGATTTGAATCGCCGACAGCTCCAGATATTCAGCACACCAAATATCTCACAGGTGTCGGCGACTCATCTGTGATTCTCTCATAACGTGCTCTTGATAGTTCACACTGTGTGATTGTCACTCACATGCACGAGCACCGATTTGCCTGTGATTTCAGGCATTTGTCTGCGATTTCTCGAAACCTGTCGGCGAGTCAAAATCAGGGCTAAAATCATGCAGTCTGAACTCGGCATTAGTGCAACACGGGGCCTTAGAGCACTCACACTTGTTAAACGAACCGAGAAACGTAGTTCAGATAGCTTAGTGTGAGTGCACCCTCAATCTGCACACTTGTTCACTGATCAGGGGGTCAGACGTTTTCAGTGCTGTTTCAATCGCAAATTTTTCCAAATGGCCTGAAAATCCCACAGTGCACTGTAAAAATCCGGGAGCGTCGATATACACTATATGCACCCTTAATGGATGTTTTGAAGCACGAAATAAGAATCGTATGACCCAAATCATCAAATATAACCACAAACCAGAGACATATTCCTAAATAAAATGTGTTATTTATTTATTTAACATTAACGAAAGTATCTAGACACGCAAGGAACAATCTAGCAGACGTGTGTTATAGTTTAATGGTTGAAATGTTGCCGGTATATGAAGCAATCAAATTATTTCGCTATTTTTTGACACATGAAATCAAAACATTGATTTTGTTAGCTCGCATTGCTAGTGTGTAACTCATCTGTGCATGTCTTTAAGAAAATAAACAATAGTTTGCTCTTGTAATCTTTAATGTAAATATGCAAAAACACTTCCTGTTTGTTTTCAGTTCAATTCTCAGATTAAGTCTGTCTGAGGCATTGGGCGTGGCTAACATTAACCACGCCCCTCCAGCTGTCAGTCAGCAAACAGAAATGGTGAGCAGGAGGAGTCTGTTAGGTTGTAATAACTCTCCCCAAACCCTTCTCCCCATCTTTCTGAATGAAACACCTACTTTACTACATCCAATCAGCTCGCAGTATAACAATAAGCCACGCCCACTTTTACTCACTTAATATTCAGCTTCTCAATGAACTGCGTCACAATACGATAAAACAGTAACAGCTTCCAGTTCATGTGGACTTTAATATATGAAATTTATTAGTTGAGGATGTCTCAAGTGTAGTGATCCAAGCTCATCAGTGCCCTGAATTGCACATGAATGACCTATGAATGACCTTGGGAGCTAGGGAGCAGATTGAGACGCTCTCTTAGCCCTCCCATCATGCCATGCGTCTGACCTTTGCCACCTTAATCATTGATCTGGAGCTGTCCTACAAACCGTGTAGTGTTTGCACAACTGAAGGAAATGCTAGTAAAGCTGTCAGAACGCAGTAAAAGTCCGAGTCTGAATGAAAAGTATAAAACAGGAGTCTCTCCACGTCATTAGCATGCGGCGACAAGTCTGTCTCTGCTGATGAATATTGAGCGGGTTCCCACAGATTAATGCAGAATGAATTCAAGTCCATGCGCAGAGCGATTTCCCCCAAGAATGGCCCTTTATCTGGGCCTGCTTGAATCATGCTGCTTTCCCTTTTGCAGAATGGAGGCAGAAGTAATTGACAGTCCTTTAGAAAGTGCCAACACTAGTGCTTTTCTGGACGGGATTGATTCAGAAATTACATCGCCCTGGGGTCTTTAAAGGCTGGGCTGGAAAATGCGAGCCTTTAGTAATTGTTCTAATGAGATCAGCATACCTATGGTTCCTGTTAGGCAAAACCCGTTTGTAGGAATGACATGGGAAACTCTGAGAACGCCCAACAGATCTCCCTCCCTCCCTCGCTGCCTTCAGTGCGCACTAAGCCAACACACACCATTAAAAAAACATTTACTTTTTTTATAATCTGTGGTAAAGGGTCAGTAGCACACTTTTATGTAGAGAGCAGGATGCTAGGAACACAGAGAGGAAAGATTACTAGCAAATAAGTTACAACTAGTATATACTACAGCGTTTTTGAGCCATAATACACTGTCTATATGATAGTATTTACAGCCCATTTGTTCATTTATGCTCCAGCAGCATACTGTAGAATTAACTGTAGTGATAAACTGTAATACATGCTGAAGTGTACTTTAGTATTCACTACAGTAAACTCTGGTGAATTGTAGTATAATATACCCTGTAGCTGTATAAACTACAGTATTGGGTCATTTGTTTATATTACTGTAGATGTGTTACCATAGCAACTGTGAAAATCACGTTAACAGATTATTACTAAAGCTGTTGTTACCATAGCAACTGTAGAATCACATCCACAGATTCATTGCTATAGTTGTTGTGTTACCATAGCAACTGTAGAATCACAAATAATTACCATAGTTGTTGTTACCATAGCAACTGTAGAATCACCACAACAGATTGATTACTATAGTTGTTGTGTTACCATAGCAACTGTAGAATCATTTCAACAGATTAACTAATATAGTTGTTGTTACCATAGCAACTGTGGAATCACGTCAACAGAATAATTACTATAGTTGCAACTGTAGAATAATCACAACAGATTGATTACTATAGTTGTTGTGTTACCATATCAACATTAGAATCACCACAAAAGGAATACAGCTGTGGCCAGAAGTTCATTCATTCATTCATTCATTCAATTTCTTTTCGGCTTAGTCCCTTTATTAATCTGCCATCGTCACAGCGGAATGAACCGCCAACCTATCCAGTATTTGTTTTACGCAGCGGATGCTCTTCCAGCTGCAACCCATCACTGGGAAACATCCATACACACTCATTCACACACATACACTACGGACATTTTAGCCTACCCAATTCCCCTATAGCGCATGTGTTTGGACTTGTGTGACTAACCGGAGCACCCGGAGGACACCACGCCAACACGAGGAGAACATAGAAACACCAACTGACCCAGCCGTGGCTCGAACCAGCGACCTTCTTGCTGTGAGGCGATTGTGCTACCCACTACCCATTAAAATTCCCATTAATTGTATTTTATTAACGTCTACCCTAAAACCAGCCCTCACAGAACTGCAAAAACAGTAATTATAATGAGAATGAATTATTAAATTGGCTGTTGAGTTGTATTTGGTTTATGTCTACCTCAACTGTAAACCAACACCTCACAGTAATGTAAAAATGTTTTTGCTGTACAGTGACACAAAAATGATGCTGTACTTAATAGCCGCAGTTGTATTTCTTCTAGATTTTACCCTATACTACTGTTCAAAACCCCTATAATATTTACTATAAATGTCTATAGTAATTTTTTGATGTGGGGATATCTGCTTAAGGGGAATGAAATGCGCCACAAAAACAGCCAAACGACAGCTTGACTTGACGGTGCAACGACCTTAAAGGTGTTTATCTTCTCTACTGGCGTCTAATATCCTTAAACTAATAAATGTGTTCAATAAAGAGTGTTTCAGATGCGTTCTCATCATTTATAGGGATTTCACTAAACTTTGAAACAGCTTCTAAATAAGAAAGTGCTTAGAAACATCAGTGAGAGCTAATCCTATTGAACTTATTCTGAATAGTTGTCGCTAGAAGCGATACAGCTCCAGAGGTTAATGATATTTATTTATATAATCAATTAAATTACCCATTAATTTTATTTTATTAATGTCTACCCCAACCCTAACCCTCACAGCAAAACAAAAAATATTAATTATATCGAGTATTAGTCATATTATTTATTACATTACACATTTAATTGTATTTTATTAACATCTTAAACTAAACGCTTACAGTAATGTAAAAGCAGTATTGTTATTATACAGTCATAATAGAGTGGAGGAACTATGATGTCACCTTGTAGGCCAATCGGCTGCTAGCATAAAACTGGTTCCCTCGATAAAATCCCCATAGTATTTTCCCATAGGCTTTTAGAAGATAATAAGCTCTGTGTTCAAACACTGTTCATTACACTTACACGTTTTGTCCAACCGGATAAACCTCACACGAAAACATCACTTTTAGCACTTGTGGATCTTAAATACAAACACAAGAATGGAAAAGCTATAACATTAGGCTATAAGCGGACTACAGCGCCTGTGACGTCAGCACCACCCTGCTAACGACAACTTTCCAAGCTTATTTTTTAGAAATTTGGTCCATGACAAAGATTTAATCTCTCGATTTATTATACTATAATCCACGCTCTATATTATAAACACATAAATACACAGAAACACATAGACCTTCGTGCCTTTTGGATAGTTTTTATGTGGGAAATGCATTTTGTTTTGCTTTACGGTTGTTGTAAAAGTTGTAAAACTGTATGTATAAATGTGCCTACATAGTATTATCATAAGACATGTTTAAATAAGTGTATCGCTCGCGTGCATACAGCCCGCTTAGTAACAGACGACATAAATGAGGCGTGAGGGACAAGTCTATCAAATGCCTGCCATCATGGACACAGAACAACATTCAATAGTCTTTTTTTTCACAAAGTACAGTGAAAAGCAGCCCATACAGTCACATATGCTGTACATTTTAAGGAGTGTAAATCTTGCCGTTATGACAGAGTTAAACGTGTTCAGATGAAGAAAAAAGCAGACGAAAAATCCTTTGATCAAATGAAATGACCGTTAATATGTATGTATTTTTACACATGTATTCATACGTTTGCATTACTGAGAGCAGGAGAGAGACCGGCTGCACTGGTAAGCAGTATCTTCATAATATCGTTTAATTAAAATAAATGATCAACAAATGAATCAGTCTTTACAAGTGAAGGCATTATCTACACAATATCAATTACTACTTAGAAAAATACTACAAACAATAAAATACTATTCATAAAAATACTTAAATAACAGATAAATCCAAACGCCCAAAACAAGCGAGCTGCGCTCCAGACCAGTTCAGCTGGATGACATATAATGTCTCCGACACCGCCTGTAGTCCTGTTAAGCAACTTGATAGCAACCGTCTTATTAAAGAAGCGAAACCAATTTAAATAAATCAAGAGTGTGCTGTAATCGAAGTGTTTTGTGTCGTAGAATAAAACGTGAAAGTATTTTGAGTTTGTGTTAGCCACGGACCTTATTTAAGCAATTTAACTGAAATCCCATTTAAAAAAAACCCATTGACTTTGGGACGAGGGAACCGGAACTGCTAAAATGCGAACTCGCTTCCAAGTTTTTGCGTACAAATTGACGTCATAGTTCCCCCACTCTATAATGATGCTATACTGACGTCAGTATCCGCAGCTGTATCCTATTTAGGCTCTAGACTGTGTTTGTTTTAAAACTTCTAGTTCAGTTTCCTATTGAAGAAATGACTAGGAATAATGAACAACGGTCACACTACTCGCTCTACAAACAAGTATAGATTAAGTTAATATAATAAGAGAATTTCAGTTTGCAACATGAAGCTGCAGAACCTGCTGTTTTTAACGCCTAAAATATCAATGGAAGTGAATGAGAGCGGAAGTTACGTTTCCAATGGCGGCGCCCGCTCGAACATGAAGAAGGTCAATATGTGAGTGTGTGTTATTGAGTGTGTCTGTGCTGCCTTCAGAAAACAATAATGAGTAAAACTCCTGCTGGGTTAATTAAATGATCAAACCTGCAGGGAAACTTCAGTCTCATGAGGAAAGAGAAACATGGCAGCTGATGCCCAGACCACCTGCTGAACTCAAGCTGTCATTAACAACACAGACACACACACACACACATACGTATGTGATGTATATATGTATATAGAGAGGCTATATCACAACATCATTGCTACAGTATTTGGCTGATTCTGTCGAAATTTCCAAAATAAACCTATTATTTTTTAAAAAAACAAAAAAAAGTCTTATTTTTTAAGTAATAACACACATGATGTAGAGTTTACTCTAAAAATAATGTTTTGTCTTGAAAATATGAAATAAGCCCTTGTGTGCTTGTCTTCATCCACTCTGAGCAGATTTTGAGTCTAAAGGCTCGTACACACTGGAATGCTTTTCATTTGCGTTTATCGTCAGCGTTTTTCCAGATACAAACCCAATCGATTTTCACTGGCGTCGAGCAGAAGAGCATGCAAAATCACTCCTTGATGTTACATGGTGCTTAAGCTTCTGACACCCGCTTGTTGTTAAAGTTACTGGCGATTCAAATAAGCACAGAAGGTTCAAGCAGCAGCTCCAGCTCTAGCGAAGAAGAAATGATTATTGTTCAGGAGTGCAATAAGCAGCTCTGGGTTCATATCTCCTCTGGGCATCTTCTTCAATGTGCGCTCGCATTGACAGTGTTGTGCTTGAGCGCCTCCAAACGCTGTTTACTGTAACTTCAGCAGCTCCATACACGTGAACAAAAGTGCCAATCTGATTGGTGGAGAAGGTTTTGACGCGGCACATCAAAACAAAAAAAACCAGCATGAGGCGTTTCTTAAAAATAACGCTTTTACACCTGGAATTTTGCGCGTTGCTGTGCACGATCACAAGCAAGCAAAAAGTGTCCTGGTGTGCACAGGCCTTTAATTTGGCCATAATTTCTCTGTGATTCAGGATGTTTGCGATGATTTTTTGTGACATCTTATTTTGACAAATATTTTGGAAAAATGATTTTAATTTTTTCACAAATTAAGCAATACACTGTGGGCAAATTGACTCCCCTTCTGTTATGTTGGGGGCTGTTTTTGCCCCATTGACTTTCATTATAATTATTTTGATTTATTTATTTTTTATTGCAAAGCCATGACAGCATATAATCATGTATTCCTGATAGATACTGGATTTCCTGGTTGAGTAGAGGCTCAATTTGTCATTTTTACTGTTGCTCGTCAGTTACAGTGGAAAAACAATGTCGTTTCTGGCTTTGATATGGAGTATTGTGAGTGTGAGAGAGTAATTTGCCCATTTACCTTGAAATTCATTCGTTCATTTTCATCCGCTTTCCTGGGGCTGGGTCATGGGGGCAGCAATCTCAGGAGAGAACCCCAGACTTCCCTCTCCTCCAGCTCCTCCGGTGGGATTTCGAGGCGTTCCCAGGCCAGCTGAGAGGCATAGTCCCTCAAGCATGTCTCCTTCTGGTGGATTCTGTGCCAGATGATCTGGTTGTCTTGGTCCTAATCTTCAACCATCACCCGTTCTACAATGCACCATTCCCTTACTGCTTCCCCTGCAGGTGATGGGCCTGCAGGAGGATGGTCCCACATCGATTCTTCAGGCTGAGCCTGGCTGGATTCCATAGAGTAAAACCCGGCCACCAGGTGCTCACATACGTGCCCCAACCCCAGGTCTGGCTCTAGGGTGTAGTCCCGGCTGCACCATACCATGCGACGTCATTTTGAAACGCACAATTTTGAACCGCACATAGTCTGACCTGTCACCTAAGACCTTTTTGCCTTGGGAGACCGTACCAGGGGCATTACCCCCAAAAACATAGCTCTTAGGATCTATCAGGCACTCAAACCCCTGCACCACGATAAGGTGGCGGTTCATGGAGGAGTTATCTTGATATGTCTGAGAAATCAAAATGCAGCCCTCAGATCACAGTAAACACAGTAAGTCTATTTCTGCACACACACACTATAATCTGCTGTTTTACTCCACAGAGCTCCATGTAAAAGACAGAAACTGTTCAGCACAGGCCTGTCTAAAGGGTTAATGCTGACAACTGATGATCAAAGGTAAAGGGAAACTCTAGTAGACATTGACACGTGTAATTATTCTTCTATCATTAATTTGTGCAGAATATAGAGGATACACAATAGCGGATTCATACTGTGATATTTCTGCAAATTCACTTTTTAAAACCAATAATAAGATGCATAAAATTGTGTTTTAGACACGCCATGTGGAGTCTGGTTTAAGGTTAGCATCTGGAGCTAAAGCACAAAATGATGGAAAATGTCCTTCTCTGAAGTCTATTGAAGCTGAACTACTGACTCTGAGGATTTTATGAACAATTCGGCACGCACTGTCTACAAAAAGTGTTCTGGTAAAGTTAAAGCTTATTGCTAGGATAATTTCACAGTATTTCCTAGTATTTGTTCTTCTGGAGAAAGTCTTATTTGATTTATTTCGGCTAGAATAAAAGCCGTTTTTAATCTCATTTTAAGGTCATTATTATTAGCAATATTAGTGTTGGATTGTCTCCAGAACAAACCACTGTTCTACAATGACTTGCCTAATTACCCTAACTTTACCCTAATTACCCTAGTGAAGCCTTTAAATGTCTCTTTAAGCTGAACACTAGTGTCTTGAAGAATATCTAGTCTAATATTATGTGCTGTCATCATGGAGAAGATAAAATAAATCAGTTATTAGAAATGAGTTATTAAACTATTATGAAATGTGTTGAAGAAATCTGCTCTCCGTTAAACAGAAATTGGAAATAATTGTGAATAATTCTGACTTCAGCTCAATATAAAATAAAGTGTATGATTATTTAGCTCCTGTATGCTTCTGAACAGCCCGAGTGAACACACAAGCTGCAGTTCTTCTCTGTCCTGAACCAAAAAAACAACAAAAAAACACCTGACCCGAAATCTCCATAGAGACTCTGTGCAGTGTTTGTGTTGCTCAACCTTGTTTTCAACCCGGAGTCTTTCCAAAGTCTTCAAAGAGGCTGTTTGTGATGCTGAGCGAGAGGCAGCTTTTATGCATCACGTCGCGGTGATATATGCGTGTTTTCCGTCCATCCCTTTCACAGGGCTCCGTTACTCAATGAGCGAAGGATACGTCCAGATTGTGATTTTCCCTGATTGCATGTGAGTGTGGGACACAAGTTTATGGAGGAGGACGTCTTTATTTCTCAGTGTTCTCAGCAGTGCATGGGTAATGCACTTATGATCTTCCTCTACACAACACTACAACACAACATGTTGAACACAATTACAGGGGCTACAGACAGTATTCAGACCCCCTACACTCTTTGTTATATTGCAGCAGTTTGCTAAAATCATTTAAGTTCATTTTTCCTCCTCATTAATGTCCACTCAGCAGCCCATACTGACAGAAACAAAACAGAATTGTTGACATTTTTGCAGATTTATTCAAATAAAAATGCTGAAATATCACACGGTCCTGAGTATTTAGACCCTTTGCTGTGACACTATATTAAACTCAGGTGCTGTCCATTTCTTCTGGTCATGATTGAGACGGTTCTACACCTTCACTTCAGTCCAGCTGTGTTTGATTATTCTGATTGGACTTGATTAGGAAAGCCACACACCTGTCTACTGTATATCAGACCTTACAGCTCACAATGCATGTCAGAGCAAAAGAGAATCATGAGGTCAAAGGAACTGCTTTAAGAGCTCAGAGACAGAAGTGTGGCAAGGCACAGATCTGGCCAAGGTTACAAAAACTCTGCTGCACTGAATGTTCCTAAGAGTGCAGCGGCCTCCATAATCCTTAAATAGAAGATGTTTGGGACAACCAGAACCCTTTCTAAAACTGGTCGTCGGGCCAAACTGAGCTATCAGGGGAGAAGAGCTTTGGTAAGAGGTAAAGAAGAACCCAAAGATCACTGTGGCTGAGCTCCAGAGATGCAGTCAGGAGATGGGAGAAAGTTGTAGAGAGTCAACCATCACTGCAACCCTCCATCAGTCAGGGCTTTATGGCAGAGTGGCCTGAGTGAAGCCTCTCCACAGTGCAAGACACATGAAACCCTGCCTGAAGGACTCCAAGATGGTGAGAAATAAGATTCTCTGGTCTGATGAGATCAAGATAGAACTTTTGGTATGTGTGGAGAAAAGCAGGCACTGCTCATCACTTGTCCAATACAGTGCGGGGACAGGACGACTGGTTGCAATCGAGGGAATGATGAATGCGGGCCAAGTAAAGGGATATCCTGGATGAAAACCTTCTCCAGATTGTTCAGGACCTCAGACTGGGCTAAAGGTTTACCTTCCAACAAGACAATGAACCTAAGCACACAGCTAAAATAACGAAGAAGTGGCTTTTCACAGCAACTGTGACTGTTCTTGAATGGCCCAGCCAGAGCCCTGACTTAAACCCAATTGAGTATCTCTGGAGAGACCTAAAATGGCTGTCCACCAACGTTTAACATCCAACCTGACAGAACTGGAGAGGATCTGCAAGGAGGAATGGCAGAGGATCCCCAAATACAGGTGTGAAAAACTTTGTGTGATTTTCTGTCAATATGGGGTGCTGTGTGGACATTAATGAGGGAAAAAAGAGCTGATCTTAAATGAGTACCTGTTAAAGTGACAACTTTAAAAGCATTGCATTGTAAACCACTTGAAAATGTAATTTCTGAATCAATTAGAACAAATGTACAGTTTATCTTATATTAATAATGCTATAAGAGCATTCAATTATCTTTGGTCTAATCGTGTTTATATCAAACATTTTTGTAATCTGCAAATATATAATAACACAAAATATCTCAAAATTATATACAAACATTCTTTCAGTAACATTATTATGGCCTTAAAGAATATATCATGGATTAATGCTCGAATATGCTAAAAGCATTTAATAATGTGCATTACAAGTGTTTGAAGAACATAAATAAACAAAAAGGATAAATAAAATGAAAAATAAATACTAGATAAAAAAAAATTAGTTTCTGCTATAACTGCAGTTTGTTTTCATTTACAGCACATCCACCGTGCACAAGCTAATAAAGTAAAAAAAAAAAAATATATATATATATATATATAATTTCCCTCTTTTTACATTTTATTTATTTATTTATTAAATTATTTAGCATTATTATTATTTACATTTTTTTGAAAAGTGGGAAAGTGTCAATAAACCTGATGTAAAATATAGATATAGTAATATGTGTACAGATCATCTGAATTTAAGTGTTTTTTTGCTCTTTCTCTCTTCAAAAAACAATAAAGAGAATGTTTAAAAAATTATTATTTTCTGGAAGCAGACAGATCAGGTATTAGATTTCTTATTGGAAGAGGAAAAGCAGCCGTTGGGAGACTGAAGGAGTGTTTCAGAGCATCAGAAACAGTAAAACAGCGCCTCCGTGAGGACGAGCACATCACACACTCCTCTGATTAAAGGGACAGTTCACACAAAATATAAACATTTACTTTAGTGGTTTATTGACCTAAAAGTAGTTAATGGTTTGTTAATAGTGTGAATTGTACGTTAAATTAAAGCGTGACCTAATTTTGTTCACTTCTACCTTCACTTTACACAGATTAAAAAGATAAAAATAAATGATTGTATGAATAAATAAATAAAATAGAGAAATATAAATGAATTAATAATTTAAAAAATAAAATATAAATTAATGAATATATAAATAAATTAATGAATAAAAATGAATAAACAGAATATAAAAATATAAATAAATCATCAATATAATAAAAGAAAAAATAATAAGTAAAATAAAAAAGAATGAATGAATAGTTAAATAAAAAATAAATAAATGAAAATAAATAAATGGAATATAAATAATGAATAAATAAAAGTAAATAAAATATAAATATATATATATATATAGATAATAAATATAATTAAAATATATAACTTAATTAATAAAAATAAGTGAATGAATAAAAATTCATAAATAGAATAAAAATAAATATATAAAATACAATAAAAAAGTAAATAAACAGAAATAAATAAGTAAAACCTAAAAATATAAATAGATGAATGAATAATGAAATAATAAGTAAATAAAATAATACAAATAAATGAATATAAAAAATAAATAAACAAAAATATGTATAACTTAATAAAAAATAAATGAATGAATAAAAAAACATAAATAAAAATAAATAAATAGAATAAAAAATATAAATAAATTAAATATAATTTATTAATTAATTAAAATAAATAAATAGATTATAAAAATGTTAGAAAATATGAATAAATAAAATACAAGAATATAAATAATAAATAAAGTATAAAATAATTGAATAAAAATAAATGAATGAATAAATAAATAAATAAATAAATAAAATAAAAAAAAAATAAATAAATAAAACCTTTTGAATAATAGGCTGCAAATTACGTTACAAAACTGCAAATATCCACTGATTGTGTCTGAATGAAGGCCCGGCCAGCGTCTTTGGTGGCCTTTCTCTATGCAGCTCCTGCTTCATTCAACTTAAAATGACAACTGACCCTTAATTGAGGAGTGTAAAGTGAACAGGTCAGTGTTTTCCATGCTGCCCAGAACAGTTTGAGACTCTACACTGCATGCAGAATCACTGTTTCCAGAATTACCAGAGCAGTTATAGTCAATGAGAAACACTGAATGCTCTAAATTCACAACAATGACAGCAACAAGGTTCAGTGTTTCAATGCAAAATTAGATCTGACCTGCCATAATATCTGTGTGATACGATTTAAAGGGCTAGTTCATGCAAAAATTAACACTTACTCACTTTTTACTCTTTCTCAAGGGGTTGCAGACCTTTATGAGTTTCTTTATTCTGTTGAACAGAGATATAAATAATATATTATTATTATTATTATATTGCAACAGGTTTTGTTTGATTTACTTTAATGTTTGTTTTTAAAACAGTTCACTTAAAGAGCCCATTAAGTGTCCTAATTTATTCATTCATTCATTTATTCATTCATTTTCTTTTTAGCTTAGTCCCTTTATTGATCAAGGGTTGCCACAGCAGATTGACCTTCTAGTTGCAACCCATCTCTGGGAAACGCATACACACTCATTCACACTCATGCACTACAGACAATTTAGCCTAGCCAATTCACCTGTACCACATGTGTTTGGACTGTGGGGGAAACCGGGGCACCCGGAGGAAACCCACGTTAACACGGGGAGAACATGCAAACTCCACACAGAAACACAAACTGACCCAGCCAGGGCTTGAACCAGAAAAAAACAGGGAGTGCTACTATTTACAGCGAGGGAATGACATTCGATGCGGTACAGAGTTTGTTGTCATCTTAGAAATAATATATATATATATATATATATATTACATATTTTATATATTATTTACATAATGCTTTCAGTGTATTATAACAGCTCGTCACCCAGTGATAAGCACAGTTATTCTGCAAAATTAATGTTAAAGTGAGCGGTGTTCGTCTGACAGGTCATTTGCGATAGCACCCTCCCAATGGATATTGGATAAGACAAAATGGACAAGCATCAGCCCCAAATATACATATATATGAAAATATATCTCATTGAAGCTCCAAGTGATTTTACAAGAGAGAAGTTAAAGCACTACAAGTGTTTGGATGCCAACAATTGTGTTCTGTGTGGTCATGTGCTGTAAATAATGTTCCCTGATTTTTCAGATTCAAAACTATGTAGTGCTAAAATCTGAGGTTCTGCCGAGCCAAAGACAAGGAAAAAAAGACGGAGCTAACGTTATACAAGGCCAATCATCAACAAGCAGAACTGCATTCTGACAGCGAACTACACCTGTGCGGCAGGCCCAGGGTATGTAAACTTACACATAAAGGTAAAGTTGGTTTTATATTTGCACATTCAGACTTTCTCCTTAATAATATAATTTCATAAATGTATTATTTACAAACTCTAAATAGCGAAATCATATTAGCAGCCAATGACTATCACAGTACAACATTGTTTACAGTCAAATAAACAGTGTTCATGTTGTTTTCAGTCACACTTGCAGGTTATTTCAGAGCGAATACTCAAAGTGTCGTGGTAAACAATATAGGGAGTGTGTCAAGTTGTCACTGAATGAATGTGTGAATATAAAACCAACTTTAATAACTTTCACGTTTCATTCTCAGCATTCAGTGTCCGCAGTTTAATTCACCATATGTAACTGTTTTGCTGAAATCATTGCTGCAATCAAAAATGAGTAATGTGTATGATTCAGCATAGCGGGAACTGACCTGATATAACATGAGAACTCAGAGTCCCGCATTTATAATTAGGTCCTCACTCCATTCAGCTCCTTTTAGCCAAAGACGTCTGCAGTCGGCATTAAAAGCAGTGTGGTGTATGGTAAAAGTTAAGTTTTATTTACAAATTTGGCATCCTACCGCACAACACCACATGTTTGCTATTGCAGCCGGTCTCTTTTTGCAACCGGGGACCCGTGTGACGACATGTGTGACGTAGGCTGGTAATTGGTCTATTGTTTGAGCGGTCTTTTCCACCTTTTTCCTGAACTGAAGAGGTATGCTTAGTACATGAGGTACATTGAACTTAGCACTGATCATAAATAACACACACACACACACACACACACACACACACACACAAATACGTATATTTAAAGGGCACCTATTTTACCCCTTTTTTAAGATGTAATATTAATATGATGGTTCTTCTGAGTGTGCCAGTTTAGGTTCAGTTCAAAACACAATTCAGATTTTTTTATTATGATGTGTTAAAAAGAGTCATTTTGGGGGCGTGTCCACAGTTTGCTGTTTTAGGGGCGTGTTGCTTCACATGAAAATTAGTTTCGACTTCCTGCTCAACTTAACAAGGGGGCGGAGCCAAGAGCTCCCCTCTTTGTGTATGGCAACCGACAGGCAGACAGAGAGAAGCAACATGAGTGAGAGGACCAGCATTCAGCTGCACATGTACGACTCAGACACAGACCAAGCAGAGAGGACAAAATCATTTGTGTCTTTGTATAGTTTTACAGCCAACTGTGTGCTAGTTTAAAGCTCCGAGCTTGTAGCCTACCCCGAGACTAATAACCAAGCTCACTGAATTAACTTTGACTGAAGGGCATCACACACCGGATGCACCTCGACACGGCGCGCACATGACAGCTGAAAGTATCGCACACTTGCGGCGCCGGTGTGTGTCACCTGATAGAAACTTATGTTTAAAATTTAGAAATGCATGCCGCTGCGTGGCGCCGAGCGGCGCTTTTGGTATATGACCTGCTTAAGGCTATAACTAAAGGGCGTCATACACCGGATGCGCCGCTCAGAGCCACGACACGACACACCAGACGCGCACATTCACATGTTATTTAAAATGAAACTATTCAGATAACGCTCTGTGGCGTGACAGAAATATGAACAGTGTCCTGAGCAGGGCCAGCGCATCCATAGAGGCGACCTAGGAGGCAGAATAGTGAGCGAACCCCCCGGTCCTCACTTTCATCCACGACACCCTCCCGGTCCTCACTTTCATCCGCGACAATGCGAAATGCATGGCGCTGCGCGTCGTTAGTCGTTATTTCCAATGGAGGGACGCCCACGTGAGGCAACGCGCTCGCTCCAGCTGCACCTAGTTAAGATGACAGGGAGCTTCTGTGACCGCGGGAAATGCAAACCGCTGAAGTTTAAGGAAGACGCAATGAAAAGTACACATGTATGCAAACCCACCAAAACTCACAAACACTGGCGGCGAGGAGAGCGATAACGTGGTGAATGTTGAGCCCAATGAGTCTTACATCTAAACATAGAGCAAGGGTGTTTCTTTGGTGACGTCGCTTTGACTCACACGCTGAAAATGGCGGACGTGAAACAACATACTGAGGATATGGTAATGCGCACCTGTCAATCAATATTGGTGGGCGGGGGGACCGCACTCCTACGTCAAGTTGCGGTCGATCTCAAAACTGCTCCAATTGGTCCACCGTTTTTATGTTGTTAAATTGAAAAAAAAGGACTGAGTGTGTTTATATCAGCCCAATATGACGCTCTATACACTACACCTACACATATGTCTGTCCAAACTGCTTGAAAAGGAGATTTTTCACCATAGGTGCCCTTTAAGTTTGATTTTAATTATTTGTTTTAGATACTGATGTAAAAGCAATTTGTGATATTGTAAAATCTTATTTTGTTGTCCGTGTACATTTAATGATATGAGCTGAGGCTGCCGATCTGTTACAAACATATTAACATTCTCTGTGCAGACTCAAAGCGGTGTCCTCTTGTTTTTAACAACACAATGCAGACCAAAAGAGAGTACTGTTACAGTGGTGCCGTGACCCGGTGGGGAGTGAGGCTAAGGGGGTGAGTGTAAAGGAGGCCAGCTTGTAAGTGCTGTGCAGGTAAACCTCTAAAGGTGCTCTAGCGACAGACACTAGAGGCCATGGTCTGTAGCCTCCTTGTTAGAGCAACCGACTCCCATGCGGATAATCGCCGGTTCGATTCCAGGTTGAAGCGGGTTGGGTGGTGTGGGACCGGCGATTATCCGCATGGGAGTTGGTTAGTCTAACAAGGAGATCATAGACCATGGCCTCTAGTGTCTGTCGCTGGAGCACCTTTAGAGGTTAGCAACTAATTAAATTAAAAGTGGCGCAGTGGGTAGCACGATCGACTCATAGAAGAAGGTTGCTGGTTCGAGTCCCGGCTGGGTCAGTTGGTGTTTCAGTGTGGAGTTTGCATGTTCTCCCAGTGTTGGCGTGGGTTTCCTCCGGGTGCTCCGGTTTCCCCCACAGTCCAAACACATGTGCTTTAGGGGAACTTATGAACTATATTGGCTGTAGTGTGTGTTTGTGTGTCTTTGAGCGTGTGTGTGTGTGTGTGTGTGTGTGTGTGTGTGATTCATTGTTGTAGTTTACAAACAGTTGTAGTGTTTGTGTGTGAGCATGTGTTGATTGAAGTTGATTCATTTTATGCTGATGTTTACACAGTTGTAGTGTGTGTGTGTGTGTGTGTGTGTGTGTGTGTGTGTGTGTGTGTGTATGGGGTGAGCAGACAGAAAATTAAGTTGATTCAACTAAACAATTATTACAGTGTTTTGTGTACCAGCTAGTGAATGTGTGTGTGTGTGTGTGTGTGTGTGTGTGTTTGTTAATTCAAGTTGATTAATGTTTGTATGTTGTTGTTTACACAGTAGTATGTGTATGTGTGTGTGTGAGCTGAGATGACAAAAAATAAGTTGATTCAACAACATTTTTTACAGTGTGTGTGTGTGTGTGTGTGGGTTGATTCAAGTTTATTTTTGTATGTTGTTGTACAGTTGTAGTGTGTGTATGCTTCCCCCCCCCC
>CAIGQZ010031698.1:1116815-1132158 GCA_903798205.1 Danio tinwini | reverse complement strand
TCTCTCTCTCTCTCTCTCTCTCTCTCTCTCTCTCTCTCTCTCTCTGTCTCTCTCTCTCTCTCTCTCTCTCTCTCTCTCTCTCTCTCTCTCTCTGTGTGTGTCCAGTGAGAGGCGGTGGAGATCAGATTGAGATCACAGCAGTAGATCTGCTCACTGCCTCAGTCACAGCTCTGTGACATCCTTCCTTCAGGGATTTCCACTTTTATTATTTTTCTCTTTTTCTTTTCTTCTGTCACTCGGGTCCGGACTGAAGCGGCCGGTGACCGGGTGTCTGGGGAGCTTCACTGACACACACACAACCGGTAAGAGAAGAACCGACTTAGTTTGTGGAGCTGATTACATTTCACTCCTGGTCTTCTGCTTTTCTGTGAGGTAAACAAACGGTAAACCCGAGCGCGCGTGATAATAATACACGTCAAACAGATTGAGGTAATGTTGGTTTAACATTCGCACATTTGGACTTTTGTCCTTGATATAATTTTAGGAAAGTGCTAATAATAAAAAGTGAAATCATATTAGCAGCCTATGAATATCACAGTTAGTTAATTAGAGCTAATGTTTTGAAGTCATATTTACATGGCCGAATATTCAAAGTAGCGTAATAAACAGAGAGCGTCAGAAGCGGTCCAGAAACGAACAAATGTGCGAATATAAAACCAACTTCACCTCAACAGCACCGCTTTCAAGGCACTTTAATCACATTTAAGTAAGTTTTATGAGCTGTTTAAACTCATTATTGCTTTCAGAAAGAATGCTACGTGTTAAAGTTAACTTTCTCCAATTTTAACTATAAATCGCAGTGGAAGCGATCATAGCACAGCATCTATTCTAATATATGCGAATTACCATACGACATAACGCGTTCACGTTTGGGTTTAACACATATGGAATGGATCATATATTTCATAATAATGCGGTTTACATATTTATGTTCAAGCATATAGGAATTGCAAATATATGTTCAAATGCATTAGCTATGCTTTTTATATTAATGTTAATAATATATGGTCATATGTATGTATCAGATTTCTGTTTGGGTCTCGTGTGGTGACGTCGCTTATATTATAAACACGTGTTCTGCTCCATATGGCGCTCCAGCTGATAACGCAACGTTCTGGCAACGTTAGGAAAACATTAGTTCTTAAATATATTTAATATATCACTATCATGTTGGAATATATCATTATCACTATATCATTATAGGAACGTCACTACATCTCACATGAAATACAATATTATTGTAATTTATAGAAAACATTACAGTTTTTGGGCCAAACTTCTATAGCAAAAAGTACTTTATTTAATCTGTTTTGGTAATTCTATAATACAAAAGCTATAGTAATAAAAAACAACACAATACTGTACTAGTTTTCTACAACTATATACAGTATATTATACTACAACACACCACAATTTACAGTGTTTTTGAACCATACTACTATAGTAAAGAGTATTTTATTTAATCTGCTGTGGTAATTCTATAATGTGGCACTCGTTTTTTACTCGTTTTCTGCTAAAGTATAGGTAATACTAGAGTATGCTGTAGCATTTGCTAACTAAGGGTTTTAAATACTATAATATATACAGCATAATACACTATATTATACACTATAGAATACACTAATACACTAGTATTTACAATAAATTACTACAGTTTTTTGTGTGTGTCCAGCTGAAAAATCCATATTCTAAGAATATTTTGCCAAAATTCCCATTAAATTAGAAACACATTACATGTTTAATCATGTACAATCATTATGGGAATGTGAACACTAGATATACTAGTAGAGAGATAGATGGATGGATGGATGGATGGAAACTTTAGATAGACAGATAATGTAGATAGATATTTGGATGCATGCATGGATGGATGGATGATAGATGGATGGATGGATGGATTGATAGATAGATTGATGGATGAATGGATGGATTGATAGATAGATAGATAGATAGATAGATTAATAGATAGATAGATGGATGGATGGATAGATGGATGGATGGATGGATGGACACTTTAGATAGACAGATAATGTAGATAGATATTTGGATGCATGGATGGATGATAGATGGATGGATGGATGGATTGATAGATAGATAGATAGATAGATAGATAGATAGATAGATAGATAGATAGATAGATAGATGGATGGATGGATGGATGGATGGACACTTAAGATAGACAGATACTGTAGATAGATATTTGGATGCATGGATAGATAGATAGATGGATGGATGGATGGATGGATGGATGGATGGACACTTTAGATAGACAGATACTGTAGATAGATATTTGGATGCATGGATGGATGATAGATAGCTAGATAGATAGCTAGATAGATAGCTAGCTAGCTAGCTAGCTAGATAGATGGATGGATGGATGGATGGATGGATGGATGGATGGATGGATGGATGGATGGATGGATGGATGGATGGATTGATGGATGAGTGGATGGACACTTTAGATAGACAGATACTGTAGATAGATATTTGGATGCATGCATGGATGGATGATAGATAGACAGACAGATTGACAGATCGATTGATTGTCTGTAAGTAAAGCTGGTGTTCTTCATGTGTTTCAGGCTGCTGCACGTCATGACAGCCGAAAAGTCCATCCCCATAATAAATGGAAAAGCAGAGGAAAGCATGGATCCCGAAGCGGCAAACCCCAGCGCAGTGCGCAGCAATGATAAGAAGGTGGTGAACGAGAGAGGACAGTGGAATAATAAGGTGGAGTTTGTGCTGTCAGTGGCTGGAGAGATTATCGGCCTCGGAAACGTCTGGAGATTTCCATATCTGTGTTACAAGAACGGTGGAGGTAAGAGATGATGCATTCGTTCATGTTCACACACACACTCCACTGACTCCTGACACACACTGATGGAGGTTCTCCTGACCTTCATGGCAGATATGAAGAAGCACATTTCTGTGACCCCTTTGTTGGGTTGTAACCCAGCATTGGGTCAAATATCAGATATGACGGATAGAATGACAGACAGACAGACAGACAGACAGACAGACAGACAGACAGACAGACAGACCGACAGACAGATAGATAGATAGATAGATAGATAGATAGATAGATAGATAGATAGATAGACAGATAGATAGATAGATAGATAGATAGATAGATAGATAGACAGATAGATGCTGGCACTTTGCAAACTTTCTAAAATTTGACCCCAATGTTGGGTCAAATATAGGCAAAACGATGTAGGTGTAATTGATATTTTTTTGAAAACATATATATTGCAACATTGGGTTTGTCCATATTTGACCAAACATTAAGTAAAATATATATATTCCAACATTGGGTTATGACAACCTAGCATTTTTAGAGGGGAGAATTCTATTATTCTGTTAATGGCTAGTCATAACCCAATGTTATATGACCAACCCAATTTTTAAATTGGGTTACAACTAGCCAGCATTGTAGGGTAGACCTATCATTATTTGAGTTAGACAATAAAATAATCAGGTTTTATAATATTCTTGTTAACACACACACTGATTGTTTCGGTTTGTTGGGTCAAGCAACACTATAAAAATGCTGGGCTGTTTAACCCAATGTTGGCTCAAATATGGACAAACTCAATGTTGGGTTAATTTGTGAAACTACTGTACATTTAAATGACTCTTTGTTCCAATGGTTGGCCTAGTCCACATTTGACCCAACGGGTTACGGCTACTCTGCATTGTAGGGTAGACCTATCATTAATTTGAGTTAGACAATAACATGATCAAGTTTTATAATATTCTTGTTAACACATTGCTAACTGATTCTTTCAGCTGTTGGGTCAGGCTACACTCTAAAAATGCTGGGTTGTTGTAACCCAATGCTGGGTCAGATATGGGAAAACTCAATGTTTTGTTCATTTTCTAAACTGCTGTACATTTAAATTACTCTTTTTATTGCAATGGTTGGCTTAGTCCATATTTGACCCAACATTGGGTTATGACAATATGTTTTACGCAGTGGATACCTTTTCCAGCTGCAACCCGGTACTGGGAAACACCCATACACGCTCACATTCACACACACACTCATAAACTATGGCCAATTTAGTTTATCCAATTTACCTAGCGCATGTCTTTGGACTGTGGGGGAAACCGGAGCACCTGGAGGAAACCCACGCCAACACAGAGAGAACATGCAAACTCCGCACAGAAATGCCAACTGGTCCAGCTGGCACTTGAACCAGTGACCTTCTTGCTGTGCAGCCACAGTGCTAACCACTGAGCCACCGGCATTTTTCCAATGTTGGAATAATTTTTTTTCAATTCTATTTAAATGACACTTTTTAACCCTACTGTTGGGTTTGTTCATATTTGACCCAATGCTGGGTTACAACAAGCACTAATCAGTGTAGTCTCCTGTGAGCATAAATGTAAGAAATAATTCTGATGAATTTCCTGCATGTGCTGAGAGTTGTAACTTTATGTGTGTGTTCTAGGTGCTTTCTTTGTGCCGTACGTCATCTTCTTCGTCTGCTGTGGGATCCCAGTCTTCTTTCTGGAAACAGCATTAGGTCAGTTCACCAGTGAAGGAGGCATCACATGTTGGAGAAAAGTCTGCCCACTGTTTGAAGGTACGGCCTTGTCCACTGTAGTTCATTTCAAGAGCCTATTTGATCACAACTGCATGCTCATTTGTTGTGCTAAACATGCATAAGCAGTGAATGAGGATGCAAAATGAATACTGTCCAATTGTAAAGTATTGCTTATGTGTTCTCTTATAGGCATCGGCTATGCAACCCAAGTCATTGAAGCCCACTTGAATGTGTATTATGTGGTAATATTGGCGTGGGCTATTTTCTACCTGTTCAACTGCTTTACAACAGAGCTGCCCTGGGCTTCATGTGGCCACTATTGGAACACAGGTTGGTGCATTTGAGGATTCAAAAAAGCTTATTAAGAACCAAGCAAAACTTTTGGTAACACTTTAAGTACCAATTCTCACTTTTAACTAGTGGTTTATTACCTGCATGTTGTCTTTTGTGATGCTTGATCTTTAATCCTACCCAATAACTATTACTTTAATAACTATTAATGAGCAGCACATTTGCTGTGCTAAAAATCATAGTTATTGATGTGTTAATAGTGAGAGTTGTACCCTAAAATAAATTGTGACCAAACGTCTTAATGCATGAACGAAACACTGATGAAATGTTTTTTACACCCGCTTTTTAGAAAACTGTGTGGATTTTAACAATGAAAGCATTGCCAACTTCACCAACCCATATTCCACATCACCAGTCATGGAGTTCTGGGAGTGAGTATAATAATTCTGACTGTTCACTAGCATTACATGCATAATATTGTCTGTATTCCTGGGAACATCAGTATTTGGCAGGCAGACTCTGGGATCACCATTGGAGAAATTAATATGCACAGCGACACACTGGCTTTCCAGGCTACTTCTGGCACAGATTATGTGCAGAGCAATTGACCACTGTTTACGATCCATGGAAATCCATAACCTTTTTCTCTGATAATTTGTCATTCTTTTTGCAATGCTGTTGTCAACAAGCATCAAAAGGGCACTCGCACAGCTAGGAATGGTATGGACACAAATTTGGCCACAGAAAGCGTGTTTATTTCATATTCATGGCCAAATACAGAGGAAGCAGTCAAGTGCTAGCGGGCAGACAGTTCTCAAAGAATGGCGAAGGTTTGCTCAAAGGGGGCATGGCTTAGGCAGTGGATTTCACCCAAGAACATGTCAAAGATGATAAATGGCAGTGCGAGAAACAGAATCACGACTTTCCTTTTGCAATCTTGCAGTTCAATGCGTCATCAGCAGACAATGTTAAACAAAACTTCAGACCACCTAAAAGTTGGGACAAATAGTGTCCTGGAACTCAGAGTCTCTCAGAATTTTGATGGAGATCATTGTTGAGCGACCACTGTGGGCTTTCGGTTTTGGTTAAACTTACCATTGCTTTAGGGCTAGATTAGGGTTAGGATTGGTAGAATAAGTTTACATGTACTCTACTTATAGTCAATGGATTGTAAGTTTTGAAAAGATCAAAATTAAGTGTTAGATAGTCCAATTTAGTCCAAACTCTTCTCACATGAACCTTGCGTGTCTTTGGAAAACAAACTGTTAGCATTATCCCTGTGTCTGGGCAGCAAAATACAGCTCTGGTCTTGTACCCACAGTGCATTATGAGGGCCACCAGTCACCAGCAGTCAATGTTAAACTAAATTTCAGACCACCTAAAAGTTGGGACAAATTGTTGGGCATATGCAGTCGACTCTCCTGTAAGTCAGAGTCTCTCCGAATTTTAATGGAGATCATTGTTGAGCGACTATTGTGCGCTTTATAAAGATTTGATTTTGGTTACACTATTTTGATGGCCCGCATTTAACATTATGTAACTATCATTATAGTGTTAGACGGTTAGGGTTACAATCAGTAGAATAAGTTCACATCTTTTATACTTATAGATTATAAGTTTTGGTAAATCAAAATGAGGTTTTAGCTAGTTCAATTTAGTCCAAACATTGTGCTCTTTGTGAGGGTGGGTTTTGGTTATGTTTTATTTTGATGGCCCCCTTCGGACATTATGTTCTGCAAATGTATACTGTACTGTCTGTCATTGTAGTGTTAGATGGTTAGGGTTATGATCAGTAGAATAAGTGCACATGTATTGTACTTATAGTCAATAGATTATGAGTTTTTGAAAAATCAAAAATTAAGTGTTAGCTAGGTTCTTAGTCTAATTTCATTCAAACAAACCCTACTCATATCAACCTTGTATTGTATCTGCAGTTCTCAATCTGGGTCCCTCCCCAACCTTCCGCTTTGCAATCGCATATGTTCTTCTTTCTGCTTCAGATGTTTGTTCTGTTTCTGACATGGTTCCAGTTTGCATGAAGTGTGTTCAATTTAAAGGGTACTAAAGTGTGTGAGATGTAACTTTCATGCAAATCTCATGACTACGGTTAGAAAACCCTTCACACTTCTGTTAATAGCTTAGTCTTAAGATGCTGCAAACACATACCTGTCAACCCTGATGGTTTTACCAGGATTCTACTGTGTATTACTATTCTGTTCTCCCCTTCATTTCCCACATGCCATATCACCCTGCAGCTCGAGACTGGTTATTCACTGAAGTTAAGCAAGGCTGAGCCTGGTCAGTAGCTGGATGGGAGACCACATTCTGCAGTCTGTGTGAGTCCTATTGCCCCAGTAAAGTAAGGGGACAATATCCTGTCAGTGAGGGCCGTCTTTCAGATGAGACGCTAAACCTGACTCTCAGTGGTCATTAACAATCTCATGGCACTGCTTGTATAGAGTAGGGGTGTAACCACGGTGTCCTGGCTAAAATGTCCACTATCGGCCCTTACCATTATGGCCTCCCAATCATCCCCATCAACCGAATTGGCTCTATCACTGTCTCTCCACTCCATGGTGAGCGTACTGGCGCCATGGTCCTGTGGCTGCTGTCGCATCACCCAAGTGGATGCTCTACACTGGGGTCCTCCCATGATTGTGAAGTGCTTTGGGTGTATGGCCATACACGATAAATGCAATATATAAATACACACTACATTACATTTACATATTTTCCCATATTTCTTCCATATGTTCAACTCATTGAATAAACTCCTAATGTTCTATATTGACACACTGATGAGAGAGATTTGCCTCTCTCTGATTTATGGTTGGAGTATTAGACCTAAACTTTGTGCAAGTATCTTAACAAAATGGAGTTGGCTTTCCTGTGGTAAACAAGGTATATGACAGGTATATGGAAGTAAACTTTAAGGCCAGCCAGTTTCCCATGTTCAGGGGCCAGGGGGTTAAGAACAGTGAACACCATGTAGGGAACATGTAAATCTTTCCTTCATGGAGGTCGCTTCTAATGAGCTGGTTATCCAAATGTGTTAAATGTGCAGAGCGGGAGGTTGCGAGGACTAGGATTAAGAATCACTGCATTATATTAATTATCCAGTGACTTGTATTTTTGTTGCTTGATTGCTAATGTCAGAATGTGTCTTCTTTTAGACGGCGTGTTCTCAAAATATCCTCTGGAATTGAAGAATTGGGCGGCCTTCGCTGGGAACTTGCTCTCTGTCTTGCTATAGCTTGGGTCATATGTTATTTCTGCATTTGGAAAGGTCCCAAATCAACGGGAAAGGTAAAAACAAAAGGTCCAGTGAGCAGAAACGTTGTTGGATGTGTGTAGATGTTAACCAAAGAATGAGAGTTGGAGATGTCTCATTGAAAGGCTGGAATGAATGGTCAATTCAGCACAGAATCAATCGGGCGAGTGAGATGTACATTCCAGCCCCGCAAATGATGTCATCAGTGCAACTTTGACACATCGAACGCTCACACAGTACGTGCGGCGACATTGTGGATTCGGTCATCTGCAAATATTCACTGTGTAAAGATTTCAATCACTTTGAGGCTTTGGAGACGGATTGAGAGAACGTCAGCTGTCAGAAGTGCCAACTCGAATATCAGACAGGCAGGCATCCAAAAGGCCATTGAGCAGAATTCGGCAGACGTCCAGAAACTGAACGGAAACGTAGGTGCATCCCCACAATAACCAAATGGTTTATTGGTAAACTCGAACCAACCTACTTTGAAAAAGTGCCTTTGGAAAACAAACAGTTTGCATTATCCCTGTGTCTGGACCACAAAATGCAGCTCTGGCCTTCCTCTGCCTTTGCCTTGTACCCACAATCCACTGCATTTTGAGGGCCTGTGTCCCTCTGCCAATCTCTGCAGCTCAGTCACTAGCCTTCCTCTGGATTTTTATTCTTCGAGCAGCCTTTAAGAAAGTCTAACAGACTCAATGAGCCAGAAAGAAAGTGGGAAGAAAGGAAGAGGGATGTGTAGGGAAAAATAAATGGGTTCACATTGTACAGGTCCCGGAGAAAAGCTCGGCAGCAAGGCCTATATCTCCTGAAGTGGCTTTTGTTTGGCCGTGAAGCAAGGGGAAAGAATGCTCCTTCATGGCAAGGCTTTAGCAGCCTGTCCAAGATTGATTTCTGTATTCACAGGGAGAAAGTGAAGCGTTCATGAGGAGCATGCAGAGTTCCACTGCTCGCCTCTTCCCTTCTGTCAGGAATTATGTCTGGCGGAGAGCAAACTGCTTTCTTCCTCTCCTTTGACCACTATACAGATTGCAGCATTCAGGACATTTGCTAAGCTGTTCACTGCAGGCCTTTTGTGGCTGTTTGCGATTCTCCCATAAGCCAGCGGTAGATTTATGGCATGGGGTTGACCTGTGAATGCGAGGCTTAAATGTTGGACTGGGGAGAGTTGGGAGAAAGTCAGCATGCGTCAGAGTCTCACGGAGAGTTGAAACATTGCGCCATTCATTGAGAAAAACCACACGCATGCAGCTGAAAGCCTAGCAGGGGATTCCCTTATTGCAGTGGCCATGGGTTTTTGGATATGGATATGTAATCATTTTATGAGACTAATTGAAAAGGCTGTGAATTAGTGAGCTGGACTGGCTTTGGCTTGCTCACATTGTGAGGTGCATTTGGATTAAAGGATCTCCTTTGACGAAGAGCTCACTCTTACAGATCTCAGCTTAACATGCTTCATTTGTGTTATCCCAGCGGATTATTTTGTTAAGTGATGTTAACCAAGATTTAGAGAGGCTCTATATCACTTTCCAGAACCTATTCATTCTCTGTTGTTCACCGGTGGAACCCCACAGCCCCCACAGACTGCTGAATGTCTGGTATCTATTAAGTGGGAACTTACAGATCTCAGTTTAACATGCTTGATTTGAGTCATCCCACAGGATTATTTTGTTAAGTGATGTTAACCGAGATTTAGAGCGGCTCTTTATCACTTTCCAGAACCTATTCATTCACTGTTCCTCACCGGTGGAATGATGTTCCCGATCTCACACAGACTGCTCAATCTCTGCTATCATTCAAATGGCAACTGATAACTTTAGGGTTGCACCGAAAGGAAAATTCTCGAGCACTTGGCTGAAATTCCAAACACAAAATACTTTCTAATAATGATTTATTGTTTTATTACATAATATAACGTTTTACAATTAACTTAATAATTTAGATTACACTGACTTCACTGGGTGTCACGGTGGCGCAGTGGATTGCACAATCGCCTCACAGCAAGAACCTCGGCTGGGTCAGTTGGCATTTCTGTGTGAGGTTTGCATGTTCTCCCCGTGTTGGCGTGGGTGTCTTCCGGGTGCTCCCGGTTTCCCTCACAAGTCCAAACACATGCGCTATAGGGGGATTGGGTAAGCTAAGTTGTCTGTAGTGTATGTGTGTGAATGAGTGTGTATGGATGTTTCCCAGTGATGGGTTGCAGCTGGAAGGGCATCCACTGCGTAAAACGTATGCTGGAAAAGCAGTTTGTTTTGCTGTGGCGACCCCAGATTAATAAAGGGACTAAGCTGAAAAGAAAATAAATAAATGAATGAACGCTGACTTCAAAAAACACAAGCCAATAAAATAACAACATTTTACTGACAGAGTCGAGAGGTGTAATTTTACTAGCGTTGCAATGACAGCACATTAGCACTACTGCAAGCAGCAGGAACAAGTATACTAACTAGAAATATCTTGTCAGTGTGCTATTTGAGTGGACTTGGGTTTTACAGTGAGCATGTGCGGTTCATGCATAGATAAGTATGGGTTCATTGCATTACCCATACTTTGGTCAACACAGCAGCAAACCAGCCTTGCAATGGGTTTCATAGCGCAGAGCTTTCTGCTTCTAGTGTGAATGCTGCTTATATCCATTCAATAACTATGGCTGGAGGACCAGCTCACTGAACACTTCTGGGCTGTGTAGTGCAGGATAACCTTTTTTCGCCATTTTATGTTGTTATATTACAGCAGCCAAAATTTGGTGCATCATTAGAAAATGTTCTTTTCTAAAAAAAGATAATTCCCCTCTCCCCCTTCTAACTTTAGCTCTTATTTCTGCAGGCAATATCAGTTTCTTTGTATAAGTAGCATGTATTGTCTCTTCATGTTGAGTTGCTTAATGCTTCCTCATTTATGTCACTTGACTAAATGTAAGATTTACATGGATTCTTGCATTGTTTGGTGCAAAACGTTTTTATTAACTTCCTAAGGTGGCTCAAAGGGCCACGCATTTGTCGCGAAGACGTGTTTGTTGTCATTTGGTATAGTAAATTACCCAGGTCAGATTGAAGCGATTGTACGTTTCTGTGCCACACATTTTCCCACACTGCCAACACAACCCAGTTGGGATCCTTCTAGAGGGAAACAGAGTAGAGGCTTTTGTGTCCAAACCCTGTCTTGTCCTCGTATGGTCTTGACTGGGTGCCAGAGGAACAAGAACCTAGTGCCGCCCCCAAGGGTGGTTTTGTTCACAGGACTGAAAGAGCTTCAAAATGTTGAACTCATTTCTGTGGACCGTGAATGCAAAAGCGTTTTAGGTTCTGGAATAGGATGTATAGTGGAGAAGAATCATGCAGTGATCTTCTAACATTGTCAGTGTGATTGGGCTGAGGATTCAAGCCTCTGTGTGCCTTGTGAGACAAAGATCTTACACTCTTTGGTTGAGACTTGGTAATAATTCAAGCCTGTGAACATCATGTTGACAAGTCACAACATGATGGTGGCCTGACTATTCTATTTTTGTCTTTTTGATGTGCGGTTGTTGGACTGTCGAGTGTTTTCTCCATCAAAACCTCTGGCTCAGACCTGCATCTCTTCCTCCCCCTGAGAGTAACTCTTTCAATTGGTGTCCAATTAAGGCTTTGGTAGAAACCTGCCCTCTCTGGCAGACACTCGGAGCCTTCTGTAACCCCTTAACTTTAAGAGTACTGCTTCACTCACTTACTTGTGTGCTCAAACCCTTTCTTTTAATGTATACTAGTAAGATCTGCACATGATAGCCCATCACACACTGTTCAACTAATTAGCTTAATCATCAAGAAAAAATTTGAAATAGACAAAATTCTGGGTGACATTTTAATTAAGTACCAATGGGCTATATGCACTCGAAGACTGCTTCCAAAATTGCCTACTACTCAGTATTTAAAGTGGGAAGTAGCATTTAAATTTAAACCTAATACTTGGACGTTAAGAAAGTACAATCTATACAGTATGAATGTCAGCAGTATGAACGGAACTTGGACGTACTAAATCCGCCATTTTGTCATCATCATGTGACCTACCTGCGTCAGTTGCGACGCTTGACTTGCATTCGTGAATTCTCTCGCGGTGCATCATGGGATATCATATCGTCTATCCGTTGCGCACCTCAGAATCTTGCAAGAAGTAGTAGGTCATTAGGTACTTCTCACATACTGTTTTTAGAATTCTTTGAATTCGGGTATACTACTCAGCTCACATACTGTTTTTAGCGTACTATATTGTATGGAAGTATGCGATTTTGGACGCTGCTCAAGTGTTTTTCAGTCACCAATAAACTTGCGGTGAAAGGTCGATGTGACTGTTTTCAAATTCATGTTTCCTTTTACAGCATCGATAATGTAATTTAATTCAAATACAGTCCATTAAATAGACTGAAGCATTCATTTAGTTGTTCAAGCATAAAACGAGATGAAAGATCGTTTAAACACAAGTGCCGTCAGGAGCAGTCGCTTAAACTCCATTGAAAATATTGTGGTAAAATTTATTTGCTTATTTTTAAGACATGACACAGCACAAGGAAATTTAATGCAGTGCTTCTTGTCTGTTGTGAAACCCACTTTATATCTTTGTATCTCAATCAGGTAGTGAAGATCATTGATTATAAGAAAACCCATTTTTAAAAGTGGTTTAAAATGGCATCACATTTAAAATGAATAATCAGCCCATTCCCTCTATTAACTACTGCTTGTTACTTTATTATTATTATTACTATATTGGTTGTATTTTAGCACTTATAAAGTATGGTATTATTCTACTTCTCTAATCCTACTCAATACTTAAACCCAACAACTACCTTAATAAATATCACTAAGCAGTAAATTAGGGCTGCACGGTGGCGCAGTGGGTAGCACGTTCACCTCACAGCAAGAAGGTCGCTGGTTTGAGCCTTGCCTGTGTCAGTTGGCATTTCTGTGTGGAGTTTGCATATTCTCCCCGTGTTGGCATGGGTTTCCTATGGGTGCCCCGGTTTCCCCCACAATCCAAAGACATGCGGTACAGGTTGAATTGAGTAGGCTAAATTGTCTGTAGTGTATGTGTGTATGGATGTTTCCCAGTGATGGGTTGCAGCTGGAAGAGCATCCGCTGCATAAAACATATTCTGGATAAGTTGGCGGTTAAGTCAAAAAGATAGGTAATTAGTCAATCTAAAGGCTGGTTTATACTTCTGCACTGAGTGATTGGAATGACCCACTGTGCCTGCCTTGCGCATAGTCATGCATTTATACTTCTGCGTGCTGTCTGTGTTGCTCTACACTTCTGAAACGCTAGCTGGCAGCAGGTTTTTATGTTCCTCTGTGTCAAGTTTCTGATGTTTTGCTTTATTCTGAACGCTACCTTAATGTACAAGTAGCTCAAACTTGCTCATTCAGAGGCGGGAACCTGGGGATGCACAACAATTGAACGTACACAGTTTCCATCTGGAGCTCCTTTATTGGACTCGACACTTGTAAACACTCGCTTTATCGTGCTCATGGCTCTCTGCACCGCCCACACTCGTCACCACTACCAAGCCGACCAACCACAGAGCTTGCGGTACGCGTCGTTGCGACGTGTAGTTAGATTTTTTTGAGAGGTGCACGTCAGCATCAGCCACGATGAGGACTATGCGACCACACGAAGGTTGCGGCGGACCATACGTGTACGCTTGACGCAGAAGCATAAATCACCCCTAAGTCTTTGTTAATACTGAGAATTATACCTTAAAATACAGTGTGACCAGATTCTGGTTTTGTTCTATACAGTATCTGTATCTGTGGGTTAGGGCATATTTGAAATATTGCAAATATGCATATCTCAAAAATATGATGCATGATTATTCACAGGTTATTATTTTCCATTGTGTGACAAACAATAAATAAATAATAATAAAAAAATTATATAAAATTCATACAAGTTTGGAACTACCTAAGGGACTAAATTACCGAATTTATAGTGTTTACTCTATTATTGTCTGTAAATGTATAGTTGACTGAATGAGTGGCTTGGATAGACTGAGTGAATCTGATCCATCTAATCTGTTTATTTGCAGTAACGTGAACATTGTTCCCCCTGCAGGTGGTGTACGTCACTGCAACCTTTCCGTATTTCATGCTGTTGATCCTCCTTCTCAGAGGAATCACGCTGCCTGGAGCTGCTAATGGAATAAAGTTCTACTTGTATCCTGATATCTCCCGTCTATCAGACCCTCAGGTACAAATGCTTTTATCTGCATTTCTTATAGATTAAACACACCGCTCCTCATCCAATATTATTCAATAACATTTAGAGATAGTATATTTATATATTTTATTTACCTATTTACCTGCACATACATTGTTTACCCAGAGTGTTTATATATAGTAATAATACAGCAAGTAATACAACAAGCATTTAGTTTGGGCTAGATTTTACAGCTGGACATTGCTTTACAATGACTTTGATGGGTGAACATTAGCCAGTGGGGGAGTGTCTTTTGTCTCTCCAGGTGTGAAGTATTGATGACTATAGTCACTCCCACACATACAGTATTCTGACCCAAAATAGACGTTACACAATGTAGATCATTGTAATGTTTTTTTTGAATGAGAGAACAGAATAATTTTCACACAGTTGTGAAGTAAATATTCTAGCCTACAGGAATGGTTACTCAAAAGTCTTGTTCAGGCACATTCAGTATGGTTTTTTGGACCTTATTTCAGCTACATTTTTTCTCCAAAACCTATTAACCATGCATATTTTTTAAAAAACAAAACAAAAACAAAAACGCAAGCATGTGCATCTCACATGTTATTGTAGCACAGATTGTACTGAATGCAAAAAAAAAAAAAACATGTTGGCCAACACTATGTAATTAGTAGCTGAAATGAGCACAAATGCCAGGGCATGTCAAAACTTAACAGCTAACAATCAATAAAACCCAGAATATGTAAAGTTAAGTAAATGTTTCCAGATGCTGTGGTGTGTTTGTTTAAGTGCTGAAAACAGTAATAATGTCCAACACAGGCTCATTGGAAATATCTGTCCAGGGCTACACTTTTGGGAAACCACAAAAAATGTATAATCCCTGTCATACGTCTGGGAATGCATTTTGTAGGTAAAACGAACTCTACAGGGCGTTATGATGCAGGTAACAACTTCAATTACTTTTTGCAAAACTGTTGACCACTTACATATATGTATATACTCCATCAGCTGTTTTAGTTTCTGTCAGCTTTGTGTTTTTGAC
>CAIGQZ010031698.1:1102781-1116805 GCA_903798205.1 Danio tinwini | reverse complement strand
GGTTGCAGCTGAAAGTGCATCCACTGCGTAAAACATATGCTGGAATAGTTGGCGGTTCATTCCGCTTAGGCGACCTCTGAAATAGAGACTAAGCTGAAATAAAATGAATGAATAAGTAGTTTTCACATGTAACTCTGCTGATGCATTGAAAACACGACTGTCCCGGATGCAGGAACTCTGGGGTCATTTATTGGGACTATAGGCCATCCACACATGAAAATGAGTGTAAATCAGGGTTTGATAATCCCAGTGAACAGAAAGCAGAACTGCAGGAATGTATGTGAAGTATATCAATGTCCTGAGAGAGTAAAAGACATAAAGGAGACACAGAGAAAGACAGCGGGTGATAAAGGGCTGCTGTTTGACGGTGGGGCGCCTCCGACACCAGTGTTTAATTAGCTTTCATCCCGCACAATAAGAGGTCTGTTCACTTTCTCTGTGCACCGTTGTTTTATTCACCAACTTCCTTTACAATCTCACCACGCAGTTCAGCGATCGGTGCCAGAGAGCTTCAAACCACATGGAAAACTACACAAGTATCAAGTGCTTTTATGTGATAATGTGGTTAACTACACTGTTAAAAGATCAGTGGTGAACAGTTCCTGTATTTTAAGTGTTTTGTGGTTATTTACGATTGTGAATTGCATTGTGGGATGTTGATCTCTGCTTTGTCCACTTCTGATGTTGAAAATTCAACTCTACAGTTTAACAAAGTGACTTTTATTGACATTTTAGTGGTTTAAAATAATATAATGTATAAGAAATTATATCTAGAGAAATAAGTGTGTAAAATAAGATAAAATGTGCTGCAGTTTATTACAAGGTTTCTGTAGCGTAATATACAACACCAACACACACAATACAGCACTGCACACTATTACAAATGATAATAAAAAGTCACTTTTTTACAACTTTCCAAGGTTAAAAGTTGATGGAAGAAAGATCAAGATCCCATAATGCAACTCAGAAGCCAAAATAAACAGGGTAAAAATAAAATAAAAACATGAATCACAACATATGTCTAAACTGCTTATTTATAGATATTTTTTTACAGTGTGGTGATATTTTTAATGCTGTTACATTTTAAAGTCTAACATGTACTGTATCAGCATGTAAACAAGCTTCATACCCACATTTTTAGTCAAGTGACATTGAACCTAGTGCCAAAATAATAATAAATAAATAAATAAAAATGAAAACTTTCAGATTAAACACTGAAATTCACTAGTGTTCTCATGAGCTACTCAATAATACGCAAAATACCACCAGAGATTGTTGTTGGGAGAACTAAATAGCTATGATTCCAAGAGTTAAAATTATACATGATTATTGACCAATAATAATTTACAATATCTCACTAAGAATAAATAAGTAGTGTGTCAAGATAATTTAATGGCATATTATTATTATTATTTTTAAAAAATGTTAATAGGTCACACTACGGTTTTATTAGTTAATATACAGCAGGAAAAATAAGTATTGAACACATTGGCGTTTTTCTCAGAAAACATATTTCGAAAGATGTCGTTGAGTTGAAATTTTCCCCGGATGTTGGTAACAACCAAAGAAATCCATATATGCAAAGAAAACACATCTAATTCATTTACAAATAAAGTTATGTGTAATAAAATAAAATGATGCAGGGAAAATGTATTGAAGAAATGAAGAAAGGGAGGTGTATTTGGGCAGTGAAAGCCCAGACAGCAGCTGAAATCAGTAGTTCTTTAGCAAGCCTCTGCCCTTCCTCAGTGTAAATGAATATCAGCTGCTTCAGTCCAACATCTACATTAACAGGAGGATGAAGAAGAAACCAGGGTGGACATTTCAGCAAGACAATGATTCAAAACACAGCCAAGGACACTCAAAGGTGCTTTCAGAGAAAGAAAATCAAGCTGTAGAATGGCCCAGTCAATCACCTGAACCGAATCCAATAGAGAATACAATATAAAGCTCAGATTTGATAGACGAGACCCACAGAAGCATCAAGATTTAGACACTCTGTTGAAGTCTGTGAGAAACTCACACCTGAGTAATGCATGAGGCTTCATTCTCCATATGAGAGGCGTCTTTAAGCTGACCACCAAAAAAGCCTTTATATAAGGTGTCAAATATAGTAGTTCAGCACTTTCACCTTCTGTCTGTCCATTATTATTACACACAACTCATTTTTCAGATTTGTTTTGTTTTATTTTTATGTTTGTATTGTTTGGGTTTTTACCAAAATCTGCTTCACTTCCATGTCAACAGCTCCTTTAGATATATTACTCCCAGGCAGGGCCGGAGCAAGCCGAACTGCCGCTCTAGGCAATGGACTAGCACGCCGCCCTCAACCCGAAAGTGAAAACGAACCTGACCAGTTCATAAAGTGAGGACTGGGGGTTGATGTTGTGGATGAAAGTCAGTACGTTGCGTTGGGTGGCGGGGCGCGTTTGCCACCCTCATTATTATGCCGCTCTAGGTTGCCGCCTAGGTCGCCTCTATGGACGCGCCGGCCCTGCTCCCAGGAACAAAGCATGTCAATGTGTTCAATACGGATTTTCCGCTGTATTTACTACCATGAACTAATCACGAACAATACTTATACAGCATTCATAGAGCCAAGGGCGTAGATTCGCTCTTGACATTGGTGGGGACAATAGAGCGCATGCATAGCACAAATTATTTTGAAATGAAGCAAAACCTGAACAAAGCACTTAAAATATAAAATAAACACTTAATAAACAAATAACAATTAGTGAATCATCAATTTACATGATTTAACTGCAATCTGGCTTTGAGGAGGTATTAATGTAGGAAAATTAAAAGAGGTGTGTGACAATTTAACTCATTTATGCTGATTATTGTTGTTCATAATCAGGCCAAATCCAAACTGAATTTCGATTAATTGCACAGCCTTGCTTAATAGTGTTCAAGAGTTCACACTTAGATATTGCTTGATAATAATAGCAGGTTTGGCATGCCGTCCCGAGAGAGAACCTTGAGCTCGGAGATAATTGAGCCTAGGGCTCCCACCTGGTCAATGAGCATGTGACCCCTCACGAGATCAGGTAGTTCTCGAGAGCTCCCCCTAGTAAAAGAGGAGATGGGGTGGTTGGGGGGATTCTTAAAATAACGAAGATGAAGTAGTAATGATAGTCGGGCTATTTATAGTGAGTTTGGAATGATCTGATAACTATCTGGCTAACTAATGATTACAGATGAGAGACCAGCTGCAATCAATCATATCACGTGCTTCTCTCGAAATTAGTTTGTGATACTTCACTTATCGTAAACTTATAGCAAGCAAACTTGACTTTAACCCTTTGTGCAACAAGGGTTGACGGAGTATTATTTTATTTTGAAGTCGATTAAATTATTGCTAGGGACATTTCAGTAATTGGTAGATATTGATGGGGACACGTCCCCTCCGTTCAAGCCAGTTTTACGCCCTTGACCATGAGTTAACATGAACTATCAATGAATGATTTCATTAACTTACATAAAGAAATACTGTAATAAATGTATTGTTTGTTGTGTTTTCATGTTAGTAAATACGTTAACTAATACAACCTTATTATAAATTGTTATTCAATATTATTGTCATTCCAATATGAAAACTTTCCAGCTTAAACAAGACAAAACAAACCTCCAAATTAGCCACAACATCAATAAGCAGCTTTTAGAGAATGTGACGGAGCGAAGCCGAATGTTAAAATGAGGATGTAAATGAGCGTGCACATAGACTGGATGTTCTCGCCGTGTGTTTGTGAGGTCAGAAGGGTTGCTGTGGTTACCGCTGGAGGAAGCAAATACTCTTGAGTTCTCCATTGTTTCTCTAGTAAAGGAGATTAGTGGCTCAATGGTGATGTGAGAGCGTTTTAAAGAGCTGCTGGTTTATTTTTCCACCAACCCTTGTAGATCTCCTATGGCCACATTTTTACACTTCTGGCTCTCTGTGGGGCAGAATGAGTCTATTCAGGGCATTCGAGCACTATGCTAGCCTATTGCAGGTTAGAGACTCTTGCATCAGAATCAATCAGTTTTTCGAGGAAAGTAGGCGCTGTTGGTGCTTTTGGGAGTGTGAAGATTCCTCTTGGGTTTTTCTTAAAAAAAAAAGGGGGACTATTATGTAAAAATCACCTTTATAAGGGATTTAAACACAGTTGTGTGTCAGCAGTGTGTGAATATATCCAGCCTTTAATAGTGAACATGAACTAATTGTATTGTTTATAATCAGCCTTGATAAAAACAGAAACACTTTGATTGACATTCTTCCTTTGTACGTGTCATCAGAGGGGGATAGCCCCGCCCACTAGTGACCATCTATCCCTCATTAGCATTGGACGTTAGTCTTTTATTTGAATCTGCCACTATGCTGACACACAGATGTTTGTAGCTCCGCCCTATTTTAAAAAGAGCACAATCTCATTTAAATTTAAAGTGACAGTCAACAAAACGACTGATTTCATGTGGCCGACATTTTAAAAGCAAAATCGAGGCTGCAGTGGGAAGAAACCCAGAAGTATCACCTGAGTCACACAGCAACGACGTGTTCCTGGCTGGTTATCTTATCAGCGAAGAGAAAATGACAGAAATGTATCATTTCACTGCCTTTCGAGTGACCTGAAGGTCAGTTCTGAATGGATAGTGAAAATAAAAAGAGATATTAGACCTCATTCTCAGCTAAGTTAAGGATAAAGGCACTAGTTAGCTAACGGTTTCTTTCCCAACCACACGTTTTAGATGCCATTTATCAAACTCAATTTAATGAACTAATTCTTTTCTTTATATTAGACCTGTCATGATACTGAATTTCGGTACTGAAATGTATAAAAAACGTCAATTTCCCGCTAACATTTAAGCGCTGTTGAGCACGTTCTTAAACAGCACTGATTTGCCATAAGGTTCACCAGTGCTCAACAGAAATGACTGTGATTTGCCTTAAAGGTCATCAGTTCAACGCACTTTACAGATTTTTACCAAGTGCAAACATAGACGAACAATCGACTGATTTTCGTGGCTTAAAAATGCTCCAGTGTCCCTGTATCTGTGTTTGCACTCAGTGAAGAACGGCGAACTGATGACCATCACGGCCAACAAAGCCTATAGAGTACACAAGACATGTCACTCGTATAGTTTTGAATGGGGAAAAGTGTAACTGTCAATATGGCGAATGAAGCCCGCCTACTAGTACAGGAGCCAATCATCGATCGTTATAGACTGACGTTTCTCCGGGGGAAAAGCTCAGACCAGACATGTGCTTTTACAACAGTTGGGTGGTCAACAAACGCACTGGAATCTCAGCGAATACTTGCTTCATAGACATAAGAAATATATCCACATAAAGCTTGACTTCTGTGCTTTTAACTGAAGCAAGTGCACTTGAAAACAAGTTTTTTTTGGTTTTGTAATCTGTATGAAACTAACTTGAGGTACAACCCGTCCTGTCAAATGCACATCACATGACAGAAACTACAAATGTGTAAACAAAGAGTCTCTGTCATTTCTGGAGGAGATTCTCCTTCAAGACCAAGTTGTGGATTACTTCAGGAGAGCAGCGTGACCAGACAATCGTTATCCAGAGGATGATAATGTGTAGAACGGCCTAAATGAGGTTGGTGTCGTGATCTCCTTTTGAGTGTGCATGCACATTAGCTCGGGGAACCTGCAAATATTTTGTTTGATTCGGACGTTTAGAAACGAAACTTATGAGATGGTTGTTGATTAAATTTATTGGTGGTTCCAAACATGTAATGTAATCGTAAGCTTGGCAAACAGTTTTGGAGAAGTGATGTTTCCCCATTCAGACAGAATGCCCAAGCATACTGCCCTAGAGGCGTTTCATAGATGGCCGCAGAGTCAAACGACTTGCTGTAAAGGGACTTTGACGACCAATCAGAGTTCCCACGTTGAAGCGTCCCCACGGTGTTTACCTGGTGCCATGAACTAAAGCCTAGGAAGACATTTAAATGTTTTACTTATAAAGAGATTGTGATTTAGTTTGATGCCTAATATGCTTTTATTTAATTAAATTAAACTGAACTGAATGATATTAAAGTGATCTTTACACCACATCTGCATTTTAAAATCGCGGCAACAGCTGGAGGTTTAAAGTCCACAGCATGTTGTTGCAATGTTTACAGTGCTGATCCTACTTCCGGGTTTCTTCCCACCACAGCCTCGCTTTTGGTTTTAAAATGGTGGACGTGTGAAATAAGCGTATTAGGATCAAAGACTAAAAGGGTCAGTTTCAGAGAGTTATAAGACTACCGTCCTAGTGATGATTACACTACCCTCTGATGACAGTTGAATGTCAATTGAAGTGTTTCTGTTTTTATCAATTGTGATTGTAAAAATAGAATTAATTAATGTTTACCAGAAGCTGGTTTTATTCATGCTGCCACACACAACTGTGTTTAAACCCTTTATAAAAGTCATTTTACCATAATACGTTTTCTTTAAAGCCACCAGTGGGACAAAAAAGTGCTTTGATTTAGGATAAAGTGCTCAAAACTGCTTGAAAGTGTAGTCATGTTGCTTTTAGTTTGTTACTAATATAGTTAATATAGTTAATAAATAATTAAAAATACAATAAATTAGCTTAAAACAAAACTGTGCATTTGCCTATAGCGTGATCAGCATATATTTGTTTTGTATCTGTGCCCTTTGCTTTAACAGTTCATGAATGAACAAAGCATGAAGTCAAAATAAATAGAAATTTAAAAAGAATGTAGGACATTGTTTAGAATGTGAGTGAATTAGATTTAAGACGAGCACACATTAAATGAACAAATACATTATGTCTCTTTGGGGAGTCTCTAAACAATTTTTTAATCTGTATATCCTGCATTTTAAGGGCTTTTCTTTTTCTGGTTTGCTTTTGAAAACACTGTTGGTTGGGTTTAGGGACGGCAGTGGGCAGGTCAATCAGGGCTTTTAAAAACAGTATTGGTTGGGTTTAGGGAAGGAGGAGCTTGGGTCAGTTGATCAGTCAGTCAGTCGACAGCGGCCTTTGGGGGATTTACACTAGAACAGCAGGGGTAAATGGCACTCGATAGAGAAATTTGAGATCTGAAAAAGCGTACACAGATTCGCAAAAACTGCAATCCCTCCTGGGATGTATTTGGCGCTCTCCACAAAAGTATATAGGGGTACATATTCAGAATGAGCCTGGGTTGGATGATATAATGAATTATGCGAGTCATGCGTGTGTTATTATATGTTGCAGGTATGGGTGGATGCCGGCACGCAGATATTCTTCTCATATGCTATATGTCTGGGTTGTTTAACAGCTCTCGGCAGCTACAACAGCTACAATAACAACTGCTACAGGTTAGTGTCTCAACAAACAATTATTTGATTATCCAAGATTCATAAAAAACATAGTGCATACTGTACATTTTGATGTAAACACATTTAATGAGTAAATACTGCACACTCTCAGAAATAAAGGTACGTGATCTGTCACTGGGGTGGTACCTTTTCGATAGGTACAAATTTGTATCTAAATAGTCCATATTAATACCTCTAGGGTACATATTAGTATCTAAAAAATAGATTGTAAATGATTGTAAGAGGCCTCAGCCGTCAGTCCGTCATCACAGTGCTTCAGTATTATACTTCTTCTATTATTATTCCCTCCAGAACTGTCATAAGCATCTGTCTGCGCTTCCGTCTCACGCCTCCAAAAGCCACCGCATTCACCGCGTTCAGTGCATTTTGTCTTTGTCTTCTGAGGCGCAACTCATTTATTAGAGAAGAACAAACACCACAGTGGCAAATCCTAACAGTGCAGCAAACTCCACTTCTCTCAGCAATATCTGTGCACGTTTAGAAGTGATGATTTTCTTCTCTTTGACTCGTTGGACTGAAACACTGCTTTATTTGTGATACATTTTTTTTATTTGCTTTATTATGCAGTATGCACATGTCACATGTATGCATTATTGATTTGGCTGTAGGCATAGCTTATAATCCAGCAAAACAAAACCAACATCACATTGTCCCCTCTAAATGCTGAATTCTGCTGACTCTATGCACACAGTTTTTTTTTACCTAATTTGGGAACACATCTGAACATAATCAAAGTTAATGATTTACACGCATCCTCTAGCTCTCATCTATGAACGCACCAATTTCTGATCCAATCAGAGCATATGATGGCAAGAAAAGAGGTGAGAGAAGCCTGTGATGACTTTTAGCTAGTGAGATCTGGCCTGGATTGAAGACAAACAAATTTCTCGTGTTCATTGCATTTCGTCTTCATCTTCTGAGCTGCAACTCATTTATCAGAGAAGAAAAAAGACCACAGCGGCGAATCCCAACTACATTTCTCTGATGATTATTTGTGCAAGTTTATCAGCTTCTTTTTTGTTTCTCATTGGATGCTTTATTTGCAAATGCTTAATACAAAATTCCAGCTTGCACATAAATATAATTCCCATATTTAGATGAAAACACTGTGAGTTTTCAACAAATAAAGCTGTATTTACTGATGATTTAATTCAGAATTGATATGCATTGGTCCTCTTCACATCTCCGTGTAACATATGCAGTGAAGAATGCATTTTTGCATGTCTTTTTAAAGTCCTGCTTCTGCAATAATCCTCCATTCCCTGTAGAGCTGCTCAAGCTCTGTGAGGATGCATGGAGATTTTGAGTGATCGGATTTTTAATTGTTCACTCATAAACAGGACTTAGGCACCTTCATCTCTGGCAAACCACTGCTGAATCATCAAATATTTAACGTCGTCTTCTGTCTGCTGAAGCACAGAGACAGCTGGATCTCCATTCTTTCCTCTAAATGCATCACATTAGCAGATAGGCTGATTTTCTGGAATTCAAAGCAATTGCATGGCAAATCCATGTGAAATATGCATATGAAAACCTTTTAAACTCATGCACAATTTCTAATTACAGTCCAAACACATGCGCAATAGGAGAATTAGATTAACTAAATTGGCTGTAGTGTATGAGTGTGTGTGTGTGAATGAGTGTGTATGGATGTTTCCCAGTACTGGGTTGCAGTTGGAAGAGCATCCACTGCGTAAAACATATGTTGGAACAGTTGGTGGTTCATTCTGCTGTGGCGACCCCTGATAAATAAGGGACTAAGCAGAAAGAAAATGAATAAATGAATGAATATATTGGGTTGTTGCAACCTAGAGTTGGGTCAAATACGGACAAACCAATCTGTTAAATTATGTTTTTTCATTTATATTAAAATCTTATTTAAAATCTTTTAACCCAGCTGTTGTTTTTGACCATATTTGACCCAATGTTGGGTTAAAACAACCCTTCCAATTGAATAACAACTTAAGATTTTAAACATTCCTATTCCTTTCCCAGTACTGGGTTGCAGTTGGAAGGGCATACGCTGCTTAAAACATATGATGGAATAGTTGGTGGTTCATTCCGCTGTGGCGAGCCCTGATAAATAAGGAACTAAGCTGAAAAAAATGAATGAATATATTGGGTTGTTGCAACCCAGAGTTGGGTCAAATACGGACAAACCCCTCTGTTAAATAGTTTTTTTCATTTATATTAAAATCGTATTTAAAATCTTTTAACCCAGCTGTTGTTTTTGTCCATATTTGACCCAATGTTGGGTTAAAACAACACTTCCAATTGATCAACAACTTTAGAGTTTTAAAGATTCCTATTCCTTTCCCAGTACTGGGTTGCAGCTGAAAGGGCATCTACTGCGTAAAACATATGCTGAAATAGTTGGCGGTTCATTCCGCTGTGGCGACCACTGATAAATAAGGGACATAGCTGAAGGAAAAATGAATGAATGAAGATTCCTATTAAAAAACATTGAAAAATTAATGAGTTGTTGTTCGAATCAGCTCACCTATGGAGAAATGGAGATTTCACTTCAGAAACTGCACTCTAAAAAATCCTGGGTTATTTGTAACCCAATGTTGGGTCAAATATGGACAAACTCAACTGTTGATTTTTTTTCTTCACATTTTATCTGACATTAAATCTGTTCAAACTCAATCACATCACGCATACAGATGAAGTGCATGCACAGAGTTTATTCACTAAATCTGTTTACAGCACATTTTTCTTATCACATAAAAACATAATCCTACTCACTAGTGTGTACAAATGAGTGTGCTCATTTTCAATATTTATGCACATCGTGTTTCTTGGTTTTTCCTTTGCAATAAGTCATAAAAATAGGTGGATGGAAACATAGCTAGTACGTTTGAAGCGGGGTGAATATTTATGTACTCTTCTGTGTTTTTCAGAGACTGCCTCATGCTCTGCTGCCTGAACAGTGGCACCAGTTTTGTGGCAGGATTTGCCATCTTTTCTGTCCTGGGTTTCATGGCGTATGAACAGAACGTGCCCATAGAGGCAGTGGCAGAGTCAGGTGAGATAAAGATGACAATTAAAACTTCACTTTATTTACAGTATAAAACGCTGCTTATGTAGAAAAGCAGTGCATGTGCCAGATATACAGTATATGTGCAGTACAGTAGCCTGGAGTGTTTGCACTCATGCAATTTAAAGCACTTCTCAGAAAAAGCTTTTTATTGTATGACTTATTCAACAATTCAGCATTACTTATTCACCACTATAGAGCAACTGTAAAAGGGGCTGAAATGCGCACTGAAGGGTATTATTCAGAAAGAGAAAAAATAAGTAGTCTGATTTTAATATATGGGAATTATTATATGGGAGTTTTTTTAACACAAATTTTGTTGTTGTTTCTTTACAATCAGTAAATGCAATAAATAAATAAATGGAAGAAAACAGTTGAAGTTGGTGTGTATGTGTGTGTGTGTGTTTTTGGGTATTATATAATATATATCTTGAATATGCACTGCTTTGGAAAAATGCATTTGTTTTGGTCTTTCATTTTTTTTTGGTCAAAAATGTTGCATCTGTCACGATAAAGCATTTTTGGTTATTTATTTTGATGTATAATTGATATATTAGGTGGCATGGTGGCTCAGTGGTTAGCACTGCAGCTTCACAGAAAGAAGGTCACTGGTTCGAGCCATGGCTGGGTCAGTTGGCATTTCTGTGTGGAGTTTGCATGTTCTCCCCATGTTGCTGTGGGTTTCCTCCTGGTGCTCCGGTTTCCCCCACAAGTCCAAACACATGAGCTACAGGAGAATTGATAAACTATTTTGGCGGTAGCATATGAGTGTGAGTGTGAAGAGTGTATTGGTGTTTCCCAGCACTGGGTTGTGGTTGGAAGGGAAACCGCAGTGTAAAACATATGCGGTAATAGTTGGCGGTTCATTGCGCTGTGGCCACCACTGAAATAGAGACTAAGCCGAAGGAAAATGAATTGCTATATTTGCATATTATATAATTTGATTTCTAATATGCTCATACATTCCTCATATTATGCTCATAAATTCCTAGTATACTCCTTCATTTATTATAATTGATTTGATGTGTCAGAGAAGAGAAGGTAAGCTCTCGGCAATGTAAATGTCACATTGTTTTAATATTCTTTTAGATAAATATCTGTCCACAGGCTTTCACAGACAAGTCTTACTTTTAGGATTCATTTTAAGCTGTTCACACATTGTAAACAAAGGTGTGATTACTCTATGACAATGCTTAAACACAGCTGAAGACGAAATTATTCGCCCTCCTGTGAATTTCTTTTATCTTTTTTATTTCTCAAATATTTCCCAAATGATGTTGTACAGATTCAGGAATTTTTCACAGTATTTCCTATAATATTTTATAGGAAAGGAAAGGGTTATTTGTTTTATTTAGGCTTAAATAAAAGCAGTTTTTAATTTCTTTAAGACCAAGGTCCATATTATTAGCCCCCTTAAGCATTATTTGTTTTGGATTTTCTACAGAACAAACCACTGTTATACAATGACTTGCCTAATTACACTAATTAACCTATTTAAGCATTTAAATGTCACTTTAAGCTGAGAACTACAGTAGTGTCTTGAAAAATAACTGGTCAAATATTATGTAGACATCATGCCAAAGACAAAATAAATGAGTTATTAAAACATTTAAAAGTGTGTTGAAAAAAAATGTGAATATTTAAAATACAATAATTTTGTCTTCAGCTGTAAAGCTTCTTTAATATGTTTTCAGAGCTGAACGTGTGTTTGTGCAGTCAGTGTTATTTGCGAGCTGATTTTACAGTGTTTGTATGGCAGTGATCTCTGCTTTTGTCCTGCTGGTTTTGGACAGGTGTCTCTGTGCTGTAAAAGCAGAGCCAAGACACATGGCAGCGTCACTGGAGCATTTCACCAACATTATCATCCAGAGCGAGGCATTTGTGTGATATGATGCATGCTCTTTAGGCTGATTTCACCACTCAACACACTGCTTTTCTTACTTAGAGATTTAGTTTCTAGTTAATAACTAAAACTTCTTAAATTAAGAAGCAATCAATAAATAAACATTAGTTATATTTATGTTTTTATTGTAGCTCTTCCCAACAGGGAAAACCAGCAACAATCCAGAATGCATGATTATATGCTGTCATGACTTTGCAATAAAACTATGATTGTAATGGAAGTGAATGGGTTCAACAACAGCCCCAACATAACCAAAGGGGAGTCAACTTGCCCAGAGTGTACTTTGCAAATTTTCAAAGCATTTCCCCCAAAATATGTATCAAAATAAGATTTGTCATCAAAAATCATCCCATTTGCTGCAACACAGAGAACGTTGTGACAAAATTAGGCCTTAGAATCAGCCCATAGTGGAGGAAAACGACCCAATTTATTTAACAATGGTTAAATAAATTGAAATAGACATGATTAACTACAATGACTGCCTTTTAGAGTCATTTTCTTCTCCAGGTTGGATGTTGGTTGACTCATGTCATTAATATTGTTGTGAAATGTGCTTCAGGTCCTGGTCTAGCTTTTATAGCGTATCCTAAAGCTGTGACCATGATGCCGTGGGCTCCGCTATGGGCTGCACTCTTCTTCATGATGCTCATCTTTCTCGGACTCGACAGTCAGGTGATTCACTTTTCATACACACACTGGGAAAAAAGCTTTCATTCATTTAATTCCCATCTGTTGGGATGTTTCTTAAATATCTGCACACATATGCTTTATAAGAGTCAAACACTTACATACAGCACTTTTACAATGTGACTTTATGCTGAGTACTATCTTGCAACATTACTAGTTAAATAGAATGTGCTGTCATCATTACAAAGACAAAAATAAATCAGTTATTACAACACATATTTTATTATAACTATTATAATTAAATATGTGTTGAAAAAAATCTTGCAACTGTAAAAATGTTAGAAAAATAATTACAAATTTCACAGGAGGGCTCATAATTGCTTAAAGTTATAAGTTTTTATTAACAAACATATTAAAATTATGGATACTTCATTATTGTTACTGAATTATGAATGAAAGTAATGTGAAAATATCAACGCTGCTGTACTCTCTGTGTTTAGTTTGTGTGTGTGGAGAGTCTTGTGACGGCCATTGTGGATATGTACCCTAAAACCTTCCGCGTGGGCTACCGGAGAGAGCTGCTCATCCTGGGCATGTCGGTGGCTTCATTTTTCCTGGGTCTAATCATGCTGACGGAGGTAAAATGCAGTCACTTCTATACACGCAAAAACCATGAGAGATCCATAAGAGGCAAATTAGACACTTACAGTACATGTATTTTGTTATGTTGTTTTGGTGTTTTTTTGCTGTAGTGGTGGAAAATTTGGCTGTTGTGGTGGAGTTCTGGGATTAGTAGTGGTGTTTTGGCTATAGTGATGGTGTTTCTGGCTGTAGTCCTGGTGTTTTGGACTGTTGCGAGGTTGTATAGTTCTGTAGTGGTGGTGTTTTTGATTGTAGTGATAGTGTTTTTGTCTGTAGTGATGGTGTAAATTGCTGTAGCAATGGTGTTTTAGGTTGTAGTGATGGTGATTTCAGTTGTAGTAAGGGTGTATATTTCTGTAGTAGTGGTGTTTTTGGTTGTAGTGATGGTGATTTTGGTTGTAGTGATGGTGTATATTGCTGTAGTGATGATGATTTTGGCTGTAGTAAGGTTGTATATTTCTGTAGTGGTGGTGTTTTGGG
>CAIGQZ010031698.1:1083811-1096476 GCA_903798205.1 Danio tinwini | reverse complement strand
TAATATCAGTGCTAGTGTCAGTGTTAATGTCAGTCATATCAGTGTTAATATCAGTGTTTAATGTCTGTCCACATGATGGTCTGTTTCAGGGCATCTTCCTCTTCTTCTTGATCAAGTATAAGCCGCTGAAGTATAATAATGTGTACACTTATCCAGACTGGGGTTACGGCATCGGCTGGATGATGGCCATGTCCTCGATGGTTTGCATCCCTCTGGGAATCTTATTTCAGATCTGGAAAACTAAAGGAACGTTTCGTGAGGTAAATGCCTTCTTTCCATTTCCTTTTTTCACTTTTCTTTATTATTTTTATCTCCAGCCTTAAGAAATAACAACCTTAAACTAAATTATGGTATTTTTATGCTTTTTTAAATACTTTTTATAATTTTATACTATTTTAAATCTAGTTTTATTAAATATTTTATAAAAAAAAAAACTTTTGTTTTTGTTGTCTTAATATTGACAGCAAAAATGCATGATTTTATGCACAGAAACTATAAATATCTACTTATTTAGTTTTAATATGAAACATTAAGTTTCCACATGATTACCTTCAGCTGTTGCAGTGCTGTCAGTAATGAGCATGCAGCTTTTGACTCATTAATGGCGCATACATTCAGCTTTAATGATGATGTAAACCTGAGTCATGTTTGTCTGTCCTGGATTCACCTCTGTTGTTTTTCCGGATTAAAGAGGATTTTTTTCTAGAGGAGAATCTTTATATCTGAAGCTGAAGACGAGCGATTCGGTGTCGAGACGCCGCTCTGACCTCAATGTGCCACGTGTGATTGACATTATAGCGGAGAGAGAGAGAGAGAAAGAGCACTGAAAAAAAACATGCTCTAGTAAAAATAACTTTACTTGGCAAAGAATATAGTGCAAGTACACACTAAAAATAGCATTTTGGTTGAACTTGAACAGTCTTGTAGGGTGAGATGGGGGCTCAGTGGTTGGCACTGTCACCTCACAGCAAGAAGGTCGCTGGTTCGAGTCCCAGTTGCACCAGTTGGCATTTCTGTGTGGAGTTTGCATGTTCTCCCTGTGTTGGTGTGGGTTTCCTCTGGGTGCTCTGGTTTTCCCCACAGTCCAAACACATGCGCTATAGGGGAATTGATTAACTAAATTGGCTGTAGTGTATGAGTGTGAATGTGAGAGTGTATGTGTGTTTCCCAGTGATGGGTTGCAGCTGGAAGGGCATCCGCTGCGTAAAACATATGCTGGATAAGTTGGTGGTTCATTCCGCTGTGGAGATCCTTGATAAATAAGGGACTAAGTCAAAAGAAAATGAATAAAACTCTTGTGAAAAGGCTCCATTTGCAACTTTAGGTGTAAACACAGCTTCTGTTGCATGCATGCACTGATTTGTGTGGTCTGAATGTGATTGCAGCGGATCAAGAAGTTGACGACCCCCAGCGCAGACCTGCGTATGAGGGGCCGCGTGGGCTCCAAGGGTCCCTGCGCTATCAATGATGCTGATGCCAAAATGAGGGCGGACGGCAAGATCTCCACCATCACAGAGAAGGAGACGCACTTCTAAACCCAAGACACACTCGTCACCGGCACAAGAGACAGAACAGAGAAGAAACAAATACGTTTGCCTTTATTTTTAAAGAGAGAAATCTATTATCACATTTGTAGTGTCGATTTTGTTTTGTTTGTTTTTTGTGTTGCACAAACAGGTAACGCATCACAATTTAACGTCATGATTAAACACTGTTTTGTATCAGAGTGTATCTAAATCTAGAGGAAAACACGCCGTCTTCTTTGTCACATTAGTGGTTTCTGCGCTGAAGGATGAAGGTATGATGTAGGGCTGCACAGTATTGCAATGTTTTCTGCAATTTTCTGCATTGCGATATAAATACAGGGTTTCTGCAGGTTTCTCCAAGTCTAAGCATTTTTTTAATGGCCAGTGGAAAATATTTTTATTTGCCCCATTAAAATTTAAACATATAAACAAATGTTATTGTAAGAAAAACAAATAAACCAAATTGCTAAATACAATTAATACATGTAATTTCTGTGTGGAGTTTGCATGATCTCCCCGTGTTGGTGTGGGCTTCCTCCGGGTGCTCTGGTTTCCCTCACAAGTCCAAAGACATGCGCTATAGGGGAATTGATGAACTAAATTGGCCGTATGGGTGTTTTCCATTGATGGATTGCAGCTGGAAGGGCATCCGCTGTGTAAAACATATGCTTGATAAGTTGGCGGTTCATACCGCCCTGGTAACCCCTGATTAACAAAGGAACTGATACCTGATTCACATGGGGCTTCAGTGTCAACGCTTAACAGAGAGCGTATCTGAAGTTGGGGCTGACGCGATCGTCATAGCAGTGTCACCCAATAAAAATAGTCCACAATCGGCTACTGTCGGAGCTGGTGTATTTGCATAAAGCGATCTGATTGGCTGATGTGTTGGTTGGCGCTTCAAAAGTTGAGAAATTCCCAACTTCTGCAGCGAGCAATGCCGGTGAAGCAGCGCCGATGGATCCACAATACAGTTCAGCAACGCCTGACGTCACACATTGACGGGCGTAAGCCGAAAAGAAAATGATTAAATGAATGTTTGTTGTGGACAATGGAAAATTAGGACCTCTTTAAAATGATTTAAGACCTACAACACCATATTTCAGTGAATTTAAGACTTTTTAAGACCCCGCGCACACCCTGTAAATATAATTTCAGCACATGACTTGATTAGCTCAATTTTGAAATAGTTCATGGTTTTATATTGATTGGGATTAGTTCGTAAGACACAAAATCTGCATAAATGAATTAAGTAAGTGTTTACTGTAGGATAACATCAGAAATTGAATAATCAAATGCAAATAAATAAGACTGCATAGTCTTAATTGTATAAAAATAAATACAAATGATATTTGTAAAACTATAATGTCTTATACACCAATGGCATTTGAAATCTTACAGTAACATTATGAAAAATATTAAAATTACATTCAGGCTTTATTCACCATGTTTTTTTATGATGTGATATTAATCTGATTGTGAAAAGAACAGGTCTAAAAGCCCTCCGAAATGCATTTGAAATATAAATCAGATCAAATGGATCTAAATGCATCTGGTTGTTGAAGTTTTACTCCTCCCAAAATGAAAAATAAACATGAGAGAGCATGTGTTGTGGGCTACATGACTGTCAGATATATTAGCGCATATGCATAAGCAACAAAAGTTGACAATTTGAGATGTTTGTTTTGGTTAAATTTTTTTGTTTCGTTTTATTTTTGACAGTGAAATAGCCTATCTCTGTGAAAAGAGAGGAATAATAACAGAAAAAAATATAGTGTTTTTTTTGTTGTTTACAAAAGCACATCGTTTTGTTTTTGGGAGATAATGTTATACACAGGGCAGCACTCTGGCTCAGTGGTTAGAACTAAAGCTTGCTGGTTCGAGTCCCGGCTGGGCCAGTTGGCATTTCTATGTGGAGTTTGCATGTTCTCCCTGTGTTGGCGTGGGTTTTCTCCGGGTGCTCAGATTTCCCCCACAGTCCAAACACATGCGCTATAGGGGGATTGATGAACTAAATTGGCCGTAATGTATAAGTGTGTGTAAGTGTGAATGAGTGTGTATGGGTGTTTCCCAGTAGTGGGTTGCAGCTGGAAAAGCATCTGCTGCATAAAAATATGCCAAAATAATTGGCAGTTCATTTCACTGTGGCGACCCCTGATAAAAAAGGGACTAAATCGAAGGAAAATGAATGATTGTTATGCACAAATGAATTTAAACTCCACAGTTTTGAATGATGTCTTGCACAGTCTTTACGACAAAAAAGATGTCTCATATAGCCTATAGTTAATCACGGAGCTGTGCACTTGAAAGGATGTTTAGCAGTCTGTGTAATAAATAATAAAATAATTTGATAAGATATATAGCTGACATTTCTGCAATTAAAATGTGATGAATCTGATGCTTTAGTCGACGTAACCTAGTTAAATTGGCATATACGTCATATACGTTTAACTGAGGCAAATTTATATAGTCACATTTTCAGAAATCAGATAGCTCTCAGCTCAGAAAAACACATGATGTATGGGTGTAAACAGCCACAACGACTAGTTCCCAGTATAATCCCACTCAAACTTCCTAAGCGACGAATAATCTTAAACTGAACTGACATTACTGCAATGTGACTATTGCGGATTGAAAACATTGCAATATCGATGCTGAACTGATATATTGTGCAGCCCTAATTATAATGTGCTGTGAAATGTTTGCCTGTGGGCTCAGTGCAGATTACTGTAGAGTTTGATTCTAATGGATAGGAGATGTATTGACGACCACTCCAAACGTTGGCTGTATGTCTGTGGATGAGGCTGGGTGTTAGCGGATACGCGCTGATTCGCTGTCCTTCAGCTAGCATTGACTCGCGGGGCGAGCATGACGTAGCAAGCCAATTTGCCACACCGTCTTACGCGGCTTGAATTCTTGCCCATTTCACAGCAATTAGACTGAGTTTAATTGAAGGTGACAGACCAAACACAGTTTATCACTTGGCTTTCTTTCAGGCTGGTGGTCCACAGAGTCGACTCGTCATGAACCCCTCATTAAAGTTCATGTCTTAATAATGCAATGTGATGTTTAAGGGCAGCCCGACAGTTTGCCAGTGAGATTATATTAAAGAGATAGCACTGCTTGGCGTGAACACACAGAAATGCACATTTTAAAAGCGTCCTTTTCATAAAAGTAATCCGTATAGTTTTCACTAATTGTGTTGTTTGTGTGAACATTCAGATTCAAGTCTGTGTGAAATGATGCAATTAAAATGTAGCTGTAGTAGCTATACTGTAAATTTATTAAAGTAATACGACTTTACGACACTACGACTTTATTCTCAAAATATTATGACTTTAATCTTGTATCACTGCGACTTTATTTTCGTAATTTCGACTTCATTCTCTAAATATTACGACTTTAACCTCATATTACTACGATTTAAAATTCGTAATTTCGACTTTATTCTCGATATATTACGATTTTAATCTCATATCACTTCAACTTTATTTGTCTTAATTTCAACTTTATTCTTTAAATATTACGACATTAATCTTATATTGCGACTTTATTCTCAAAATATTATGACTTTAATCTCGTATCACTACGACTTCATTTTCATAATTTCAACTTAAATCTTGAAATATTACGACTTTATTGGCATATTTCTATGATTTTAATTTCGTAATTTTGACTTTATTCTCGATATATTACGATTTCAATTTCATATTACTATGACTTTATTTCTCGTAATTTTGATTTTATTATCATAATATTATGACTGTAATCTTATATTTCGACTTTATTCTCAAAATATTACGACTTTATTCTCGTATCACTACGACTTTATTCTCAAAATATTATGACTTTGGGGCAGCACGGTGGTGCAGTGGGTAGCACAATCACCTCACAGCAAGAAAGTCACTGGTTCGAGCCCCGGCTAGGTCAGTTGGCATTTCTGTGTGGAGTTTGCATGTTCTCCCCGTGTTGGCATGGGTTTCCTCCGGGTGCTCTGGTTTCCCCCACAAGTCCAAAAACATATGGTATAGGTGAATTGGTTAGGCCAAATTGTCCGTAGTGTATGTGTGTAAATGAGTGTGTATGGATGTTTCCCAGTCATGGGTTGCAGCTGGAAGGGCATCCGCTGTGTAAAACATATGCTGGATAAGTTGGCGATTCATTCCGCTGTGGCGACCACAGATTGATAAAGGCACTAAGCCAAAAAGAAAATTAATGAATAATACTGCTTTAACCTCATATCACTACGACTTTATTCTCGTAACTTCGACTTTATTCTCAAAATATTACGACTTTATCAACAGCAGTATTGCATATAGCATATTTTCTCAGTATTGTGCAGCCCTAAATAAGTCATAAGGATGCAGTGCAAATGTGTTCGAAAGACCCAACAGCCATAAGTTCTTAAACTGCGCTGGATCTGTAATGTACTATATCACATTCAAGAGCACCTTTATTGGTAGTTTTCTCAGGATGCACCGTGAGCCCTGTGCACATGCATGCAGTCTTTGGTCTGGTCCGTTCCATCGTGACATCATCCGTTTGTGCAAGTAAACTTGTTTGTGTTTTAATAGCCAGTTAACTTTTCAGATATATGTATATTTTTACATGTCTTTAGTTTTTTTGTGAACTATTTCTTGATGAAAAAAAAATCTGTTTCTCTGAGGACTTTTGATATGTCATTCAACAATCAAGTTCTAGGTATATATGATGGAACTGTTATATGTGCTGTTTACACACAGATTTTGGTATTCACAGGACATATTGTGTGCTTACTCATTTTTAAAAATAAAAGATAAAAAAACGACATGTCTGTCTTAATTATTTTAGATAGTGTGTGTGAAAAAATATACACCAGTTACATAGTACAGACAGAAAAAGTAAGATATTTTGGTGTTAATATGTAAACCAAACGTTACTTTATTATGAATTAATGATGAATTAACACATGCGCTAATCATGAACTAACTTTAACTACAACATGAGTGAATAACAGTTACCTTAATTACTTGTTAGTTCATGTTCCACATTAGTTTATGCCTAATTTAACCATCATGAACTCATGATATGTTAATTTTATAATTATATCATGACTTTACTTGGAGGGGCACATCATCAATAACCCATTCTTAACTACTCATGAACTCCTTATGCACCTATCTAGTGTGTTTACACTGAATAACAACAGAAAAGTGTTCTATCAACATTAACGTGAACAGTTTAAACACAGGAGTTCATGAGTAGTTAAGGATGAGTTAATGATGGTGTGCCCCTCTAAGTCATGAAATAATTATACATTAACAACTCATAAGTTCATGTTAGTTACATTTATCTTAAACTTAAATGTTAATTTATATATTATTAACAACATGAACTAACAAGTAATTAAGGTAATCGTTATTCACACATGAACTCATGTTGCGTGCGCCTTAACTCATCTTTAATTTTTGTTTACATATTAATACATCCTTATTCATGTATTGTAAAGTGTTACCGATATTTTTCTTGACAGATTTATTTGTGAGCCAAGTGATCAAGTAAAACAGAAACAGACCCATGACGTTATCATCCACAAGATCATTAACAGTGCTTTTAAAATCATGATGAATTAAAGCAATTAAGCTATATTAAGTGTGCTCTTAATCATTAAATTTACAATGCCTCTTAACAACAGAAGAAAAATAATCGAATTGCATGGATTTTCTGTATGCTTAGTGTTTAATTGAGTGTATTTTCATATATGATGATAGTTGAGAAAAAGAACAGTCCACTAAAAAAAAACTGTTCATTTAGTCATCATCAGGCCATCCCAGCAAGTTATAGTAATACTACAGTATATGTATTTGGACCATAGTATACTACAGTGTACTGTATTTATTATTTGTGACACTTGACAAATGAATCCTCCCACATATTGAGGTAAAGTTGGGTTTTATATTCGCACATTAATTCAGTGATAACTCGTGACACGGTCCTTACATTGCTACTTTGAATATTCAGTCTGAAATATCACGTATGAATGAATACAAACTAACATTAGCACTATTTACTGACTGTGAACAATGCTGTACTTTGATAGTCATTGACTTATAATATGATTTCCCTATTTAAAAATAGCAAAGAATACTTTTCTCAAATTATATTATTTGGGAGAAATCCAAATGTGCGAATATAAAACCAACTTTACCTCAATCTCCCGCGTTCAGTAGGATTAGCTAGACTGATCTGATAAATTGTAGCTAGTTTTTACTACAGTAATCTGTGGTGTACTGTGGTATAACATACCATCCCTGCTGAAAGATCCAGCTTAAACCAGCCTAAGATGTTTGATTGGTTTTAGCTGGTCGACCAGCCTGGTTTTAGAGGGGTTTTGGCCATTTCCAGGCTTATTTTCTAGACATTTCCAGCCTGGTCTTAGCTGGTCAGGCTGGGAGTTGACCAGCTAAAACCAGCTTGACCAGCCAAAACCAGCTATGTCCATCTTAAACCAGGCTGGTCAAGCTAAGATCAGACTGGAAACAAGCCTGGAAATGGCAAAAACCTCTTTAAAACCAGGCTGGGCGACCAACTAAAACCAGCCAACCAGCTTAGGCTGGTTTAAGCTGTTTTTTCAGCAGGGATATTGTAGAAACGACAGTATTGGGTCATTTGTTTGTATTACTACAGTTGTCGTGTTACCATAATAACTGTAGAATCACCACAAAAGATGAATTTAAATACTTTACTATAGTAGGGGAGCGCGGGGCACAAAGTAACGCAGGGTTAAATGTAACACAGAGTTTTAAGGTATTTGCTCAGGGTTAACCATGGCATGCTTTCGAGGTTTTCACCAGTGTCGGCAGATGTCTTTCTGCCAATTATTGAAAATTTATGTCGAAATTTGGATGAGAAACACAGGAGAAACCATTTTTGCAGAATACAAGTTTTTTTTATTAGAAATTAAAAAAAAAATCTGTGAAAGTATGAACGTAAAATCTTATATTGTTGTGATCACCGTCTTCTAGTCTAAAAGATAAAACCATTTTGAAAGATGTATAAAACATACAGAGACTGCTAGCCAGTTTTGATTAAAACATGACAGCGGGGTTGGTTGTAACAGGGTGTTACAATTAAGCCACACACTGTTGGACACCAACTAAACTAACAAAATATTGTTTTGAATTTTGAGTGTAATGTTGAGAACTTTTTTAAAAAATGTTTTTTAATAGAAAATATTGTTTTAATAGGAAAAAAAAGTTTTACTGCTAAAAATGCAAATAAATGCATTATGCAAATAGATTCAAATGTGTTTATCCAATAAACAAATAAATAAAGATACTGTGCTATATAGAATAAAAAAGAAATGAGCCAATTACTGAGGAAATACAGCTACTATTTAAAGTAAACTGAATGTGAAATCTGCCTTTATAAGCATGTGTTACAACTAACCCCCTGTCTGTTACAACTTGCCCCGCAGGTGGGGTAAATAGGAACATTTTTACTCCTGGCACTTTCAAAAGAGTCTGGCTGCACAGAAATCACAGGTCCGGCGATCATAATTCCAGTGCTTATTTGGAGGAGAGGCTTGTGTGTTGTTTGTAAAAAAATATAGTTTGTCTAACCCTATTACTTTGTTCATTATTTGACCAAAACCAACACGTGGTACTTTGTGCCCCGCTCTCCCCTATGACACAAAAACACTACAATATTTACAAATTACTTTAGATTCTTACCTGAACTTGTTCATAAATGGACGTAATTGGGTGCCATCACTTGAAAACGTAGAGGCAGGCAACACTAAGTTAATGTCAGTGGTTTCTGAGAATTTATATATCGAAACGATTAAAAACCGAACATTCATAACAGTATTACATGTAAATAAAGTCGTTAGGATGACGCATGCGCGGTAGCGATACTTATCTGAACTTCAGCAAACGCCGTGTTCAGTTTCACTACCGCGCATGCGTGATGCGAGGGAACGCGTTTGTTGAAGTTCATAATCAAACATCATTAATATCAGGAGCCGTGGTGGTTAATTGTGTGTTGCAGATTGATTTTGTAACCGTGCATCTCAAGTGACAGCAGTCATCTGACATGAGTGAACGAAAAATGCCACGAGGTAAGCTAGAAACACATGAACAGCTGGACAAAACAAGGCACCTAGATATATCTCCATTGACCTGAGGTGAGTAAAACAATGCCAAATGATCCGTTTTATGTTTACTACACTTATAAGTTTAACCTGCCTTGTGAATAGCTTGAGTTAGCCTTCAGCTGCTTGTTCAGAAATGACATATATACTGTATACATATACAATGCAATTTGATTAATACACAAATAGGAAAAGTAAAACTAGTGATAAATAAATTATTATAATATAATTATATTAGATAATGAAAGAAAAATATACAAAAACAAGATTAATCAATATAAAATATAATACAATAGACAACATCTTTCATCTGTAGTTAATGTCAGTAGTTGTGCTTCAGCTTGCACATTTGTAAAACTGTGAATAGAGGTAAAGTTGGTTTTATATTCACACATTCGTTCGGGGACAACTTGTGGCACACTCCCTATATTGTTTACCACAGCACTTTATAGAGGTAAAGTTGGTTTTATATTGGGATATTCAGACATTCACCTTAATATAATTTCAGAAAAGTATTCTTTGCTAATTCTAAATAGTGAAATCATATTATCAGCCAATGACTATCAAAGTACAGCATTATTCACAGTCTATCAGATAGTGTTGATGTTGTGTTGAAGTCATACTTGCATGCTAATTCTGATCGAATATTTAAAGTAACATGGTAAACAATATAGAGACTTTTAAATGAACGAATGTGTGAATATAAAACCAACTTTACCTTTATCAGCACTTTATTCGCTCTGAAATAACCTGCAAGCGTGACTTGAAAACAACATGAACACCGTTTATTTGACTGTGAACAATGTTGTACTTTGATAGTCATTGGCTGCTAATATAATATTCGCTATTTAGAGTTTGCAAATAATACTTTTATGATATATTATTATTAAGGGGAAAGTCTGAATGTGCGAATATAAAACCAACTTTACCTCTTTAAACTGTGAAGAGTGTTAAGAAAGAGAAAGAGTGTGGATTTGATTGTCATTGTTAGGCATCATTGGCAGGGTTTTTAGAAACCTGTAGAAATTTCAGGCTTTTTGTGCTGTGTTTGGCACAGATGAAGGGGAAAGTGCAGCTCATAATATTTCGCTTCCATTAACTTTAACCTCTGCTGAGTGTAGTTTCTCCTCTGGAAATGTTAATCCATATAATAATTTACATTTTAATATTAGTACAGCCATTTAAAACGGCTTTGCTGGACTGTTTGACTTGCAAGGTGATGAGGAAAAAAACCTTAATTTACCTTTTTCCAAAGATTAAAACAATATTCACATGCTTACATGATAGGATGACCACGTCACTATTTTTATTTTATATTATATTAGATTTAGGGTGACACGGTGGCGCAGTGGGTAGCACGTTCGCCTCAAAGCAAGAAGGTCGCTGGTTTGAGCCTTGGCTGGGTCAGTTGGCATTTCTGTGTGGAGTTTGCATGTTCTCCCCTTGTTGGCATGGGTTTCCTCCAGGTATTGTGGTAAAGTTGGTTTTATATTCAAGCATTCGGTCATTCAGACACCGCTAGAAATGAGTATAGGAGGTGATTTTGTATGCAGCCCAGGTTTCTGCAGCACATGCACTACACTTCAATTCTCCTAACAAACTAAAAGCTGGGCTCTGATTGGATCATCTGAATCAGTGAATTTTTGACTTGACACCCACTCTGACGGAATCATTTGAATCATTGAGTTGTAAACAGGAGACTCACTCTGTGTCGATCATTAGAATCAATAACACATGGACTGGTGCTTTCCAAATGGGATATATTGAAGTGTTGTTCCAAACTGAATACTCAAGACTGACCACTTTTAAGGGCCCTTTAAAGCTGTCAGATAATCAGACAAGATGCTTTGAATCAGCAAGTCTTTAATGGCAGAATTGATCTGACTGTACCATTTGATTCAGTCAGTTGTTAGCTAGAGAATCGGCTTGACTGGATCATTTGAATCAGTGCATTTTTTACTTGACTCAAACTGAATCATTTGAATCATTGAGTTGTGAACTGGAGACTCACTCAGATTGGATCATTTGAATTTTGAATCAGTGAGCCATTAATAACAAAATCAATCTAACTGGATCATTTGAGACAGTGAATTGTTAACTAGAGAATGCGTTTAACTTGATCATTTGAATCAGTGCGTTTTTACTTGATGATCACTTAAACTGAATCATTTGAATCGAGTTGTAAACTGGAGACTAAGTCAGATTGGATCTTTTGAATCAGTAAGTCATTAATAACAGAATTCCTCTAACTGGATCATTTGAATCAGTAAATTGTTTATTAGAGAATCGGTTTGACTTGATGATTTGAATCAGTTTTTTTATGGACACTCTTTCAAACTGAATCTTTCATTTGAATCTTTAAGTTGTGAAATGGAGTCTCACTTGGATTGGATCATTTGAATTTTGAATCAGCGAGTCATTAATAACAGAATTGATCTGACTGGACCATTTGAATCAATCAGTTTTGAACCAGATAATCATTTTTGACTGAATCATTTAAATCAGTGTTTTTTTTTCATGACACTCACACTTAAACTGAATCATTTGAACCATTGAGTTGTAAATTAGAGACTCACTCAGATTGAATCAGTTGAAACAAGTGCATCGTTGGGCTGACTGAATCATTTGAATTGCAGTTGATGACTTGAATTGCAGCTGTTTTTGAAATAAAATAGTATATTTTCCATAATAAAAATACCAAAGGTTATGATAAACTGCAGATATTTCAAAAAGAACAGTAGTAGTGACATAAAATAATGTATATGGAGAAAAACAAAAAAGTACAGAAAACAAAAGTGAATTAGTCTTTTTTCTAATAGCAAGTCATAATTCTTATTTTTAAGCTAATGATACCACATCCCAAAGCTGCTCAATTGTATTGAGCTCTGGTGACTGTGGAGGCCATTTGCGTACAGTGAACTCATTGTCATGTTCAAGACACCAGTCTGAGATGATTGGTGGTTTATGACATGGTGCGTTATCCTGCTGGAAGTAGCCATCAGAAGATG
>CAIGQZ010031698.1:1055482-1068747 GCA_903798205.1 Danio tinwini | reverse complement strand
TGTGTGTGTGTGTGTGTGTGTGTGTGTGTGTGTGTGTGTGTGTGTGTTTTCTTATCTGCTCCATTAATGGGTTTTGGCAGCTGTGTAATTCTGTGTGATTTACTCTTGACCTACAGTATGAGATCAGACGATGGCGACTGCTGTAGTTATTCGAGTTGTGTTGTTTTTGGTATTTATCTTCAGGAAATCACTGAAGGCAAATATTATGTTATCATCTCGATCTAATTATAATAATAATAATAATTTTTATTTATGTAGCGCCTTTCCAGAACTCAAGGACACTTTACAAAAATGTGACAAGAAAAGATAATACAAGCAGATAAATGTAGAGACAGCAATAGATAAACAAACATAAAGGAAGTCAAATATAACAAGCTGGAAATGCTAAAACAAGACCTAAGAGACAAATAAACAGAGGGCAAGTGGATCAAATGAAGTGGTCAGTTTGGCAGATCAGAAGTGAAGCATTCAGAAAACAAGTGCGTAAGTAAAGATTTGAATTCAGAGATATTATTAGCAGAACGGAGTGAGCGTGGTAGAGTTCCAGAGTTTGGGTGAAAAACTCTAAATTATCTGCCCCCCATTGAAGAAAGGCGATACCGAGGGACAGTAAGAAGGCCAGAGTCACCGGAACGTAATGAGCGAGTTGGGGTGTATGGGACAAGCATATTGCAGAGATAAGAGGGAGCTAGGCTATTTAGGGATGTAAAAAGAGGAGAATATTGAATTGAATGCGGTATGCCAGCCTGAGCTCACTAGGAAACGTAAGTATTTTACGTTTTGTCAGTTTAGTGGCTAATTCGTACGAGTTCAGTCGTACGAAAATGTAAGATTTTAAAAAGGAGGCGTGGCACCTAACCCCAACCGTCATTGGGTGATGAGCAAATCGTATCTATTTGTACGAATAGATTGTACGAATTCATACAAATTAGCCACTAAATCAAAAAGTTACGAATTGCCATCAGATTGCGTTGGGTATGCAACTGGGAGCCAATGGAGGTCGTACAGGATTGGGGTTATATGAGCAGAACGTTTGGTTTGAGTGAGTATTCTAGCCGCAGAGATTTTGATATATTGTAATCTGGAGATGAGGCTGGCAGGCAGACCAATAAAAAGGGCTTTACAGTAGTCAATGCAATGCTTTTTGATTCCCTCAGTAAAGCTTCACTGAGTGATAAACTCTAAACTGTACTAAAATGCACTGCTCTCAGTTTACTGTGAAATGATTCATTACTGCTGCTAAATGTCAACCCATTACCATTATGAGTCATTCAGAACGACTTTTACATTGAAAAGCACTAAAGCTAGCACTGTCATGGCAGATCCCAATATAGCAGTATATTCTAACATTATAGGGGCAGCAAGGTGGCTCAGTGGTTAGCACTGTGGCCTCACAGCAAGAAAGTTGCTAGTTTGAGTCCCGGCTGGGTCAGTTGGCGTTTCTCTATGGAGTTTGCATGTTCTCCCCGTGTTGGTGTGGGTTTTCTTCTGGGTGCTCTGGTTTCCCCCACAGTCCAAACACATGCGCTATAGGGGAATTGATTAACTAAACTAGCCATAGTGTATGAGTGTGTGTGAATAAGTGTGTATGGGTGTTTCCCAGTACCGGGTTGTGGCTGGAAGGGCATCTGCTGTGCAAAACATATGCTGGAATAGTTGGCGGTTCATTTCGCTGTGGCGACCCCTGATAAATAAAAGACTAAGTCGAAGGAAAATGAATGAATATTTTAAAATAAGTAATTCTGCACAATTTACTATGGGAATGATAGTACATTTTAGTTGATTTATTAATTATAATGGTCAGGAATTAGCACAAGTTGTATACTGAAAGAATTTTATTCTGAATTCAGTCACACACTTTTATTTTATTTTTATTCATTCATTTTCTTTTCGGCTTAGTCCCTTTATTTATCTGGGGTCGCACAATGGAATTAACCGCCAACTTATTCAGCATATGTTTTACACACACACTACAGCCAATTTCATACCTGTCAATATTGGAATGTGAAAATAAGAGATATGCCCACCATAATAAGCCCCCCCCCCCCCCCACACACACACACACAAAATCCTCAAATTACTAGATATGTTGATTTTGGAATGTTTCATTATTATTTACAAAAGAAAAATTAAATAGTATACATTAGCAGCAAATACATTAGTAAACAGTTCAGCTTATTACAATTAATAGCTATTATAATGAAATACAATCAAGTTATCTTTAGCCGTTTCTTCACTGTATAACTCACACATTCTGATTAAAGAGCAACGAATGAATCTCTTATTTATTCAGTTTTTCCTTTTTATATACATGATTATACCATCAAACTGTTGCATAAACGCAATATCACATGAGTAGCAGTGCCATATGGTTGTATATCATCACTGGTGGGACACTAATGCACTCTGCCTGTGGCCTCGAGTCAAGGCATGCCTCCCATAACGCATGCCTCCCATATATATATATATATATATATATATATATATATATATATATTATAGGTGGGCATAGATCTTTTTTTTTGTCTAGATTAATCTCACTGTAATCTTGGAATTAATCAAGATTAAAATGGTTCATTTGAATTCTGCCGAAGGCATTCAGAATATGTGTGCTGCCCAAACAATGATTAAATGGAAGTCTTTGAGAACGGGTTTCTTAAGCCAGGTGGCACATTAGACCAGGGGCTCATCTCCTGTTTCCAAAATACATCACAAACTGCTTGAGAAACTGTTCTACTGTGATAATTGATGATGAAAATAAATGATGTTCCATTAAATGTACTTGTGCTTACTCACTGTTTATTCAGGTAAACATCAATGTTGAGCTGTAGGCCTACATAAGCTCCAAACAGCCATTTTGATGACCTTAATCTGACTAAAGTCATAACTGAACTAAACAGAAATTAATGAAGACGTGGAGTATGCAGATATTAGTGGCATTACTGAAGGAAACACCGCAATCAAACTATTACAGTCATGTAGGACTTTTCAACATATTTTCCGATAAGATCCACACACATAGCTCTCAGTAAAGGACCTCACACACACACACACACACACACACACACATTTTTTTTCTTTCCATTCGGCGTGCGTTATTAAACTCCATAACACTCTCACCAGTCCTTACTCCTTATCGGCGTCTAATATCCCAGTTTGTCACGGGGGCATGAATGAATTGTTCATGAGTGAATGTGAAACTGCTGAACTGCAGTTAAAGTCACCCAAAATTACAGTAAACTCTGACATGGAAGCACTTGATGTAAACACCTTCATTATATTATTGTCTTTTAAGGTAAATATCTAGATTACAGATGTCCATGTAAGCGTAGTCAGTAGTGTCTTCAGAGTAAGTGAAAGACCCAGAAGGGCATCCTGCTGATTTGATTCAGAAGGGCACTTTTTTGTCAGACGGCTCACCGGTTTGACTTTCATTCATTTTAAAAAGCACCACTCTACAGGTGCCTGATTGTTAGATGTGGAGCTCACATTAATGAGATTCACTCTAGTGAACTGCATCCATGTTAGCACGTCACGTTTGATGTTACAGTAGGAACACACACAGGTTCGAAGACTCGTTCTCATCACCTACAGTGCAATTGAGAAATATCAAGGTGAAAGTCATCATAGCTTGCGTAGAATAGACCCAGCTTCAAACCCAACTTTGACAATAGAGGAACGGCGATATATATTTTTTTTATTGCCTGATAAGAGTCTCGCTTTATATATAGCTGTCTATATTTGACGCATAAGTCTGCTCTGCTATATTTCATGCATAAGAGCTGCTCATTCAGAAATGCATAAAGCATCATAGAGTCATCACTGTGTTTTCATTCACGAGTGTCAGAAAACCGTCAAAAAACCCAAACAAACCTGTCAGGTCAGCATGCATCTGCGTCTCTTCACGAGGTGTCCTGAAAACACTGTGCTTTTCTGTCTGCCTCCAGAAATGCGTTTGTCTTTTATCTCACAACGATTCACTGCAAAATCAATCAATGGAGCCACAGGAGGAGCTCTGCTGACACCCCAGAGACACTGACGGCGAAAAAACATTCACACACCATGACAAATGCAGGATTTTACTGAAACAACAGCAGCTGACATGGGGAAAATAGTGTTTTTATTATGCATCATCGGTCGGCCATATTGGAGAGCATAACGTTAACAATGACACTGAATGAAACGTGCATATATTGCTGGTTATTAGTGGTGATGATGATCAACTATTAGCTGTGTTTCAATCTGAAGATGTGCATTAGATATAGGTGGTCGTTTTATGGTCGAAATTATTAGCCCCCTTCAGCAATATTTGTTTTGGATTGCCCAATTAACCTAGTTAAGCCTTTAAATGTCACTTCAAGCTAAATAATATCTTGAAAAATATGGAGTCAAATGTTATGTGTTGCCATCATGGCAAAGATAACAGAAATCAGTTATTAGAAATGACTGAGTTATTAAAATCTTTGGAAATGTGTTGAACAAATCTCTCTGTTAAACAGAAATTGGTGGAGGGGGATACAAAGGCAGGCTAATAATTCTGACTTCAACTGTACCTGCATACCGGTCTCCACTTTTCATCCCTCAAGGCAAATCTATCTAGTATGAAACTAGCCTGTATTTGTTTACCCAAATCCTCCCGCAGTATATTTCGTGTGTATGGTAATCTCCTCTTTCCCCGGCTGACACCCTCTCCTACTCAAGTGTGAAATGTTATTAATCTCTTGCAGATTCCTTCCCACTAGACTAAGAGGATAATGTAACAAACGCAGTTAAAAGCCCCCTGAAAGCGTCTCAGAAAAGCCTGTGGCATGTTATTAAGTTTGGCAAGAGGGCTGTTTGATTAACTTTGGATTATTTTGAAGGTGTGAGCTGTCTCTTCTATTAGCTAAAACTGCAACAAAAAATTAGGTTCTTAGTATTTTAATACTGATTCAAAAATGACTACATACAGTATTTGTATGAGAAAACAAGATATAATAAAGGGATAGTTCACCCAAACATTGAAAAGTAGAGGAGAGTAAGGACGAAAGTAACAAATCGATTTGCTCAAAGCCCTGATGACATTTGCTTTCCAGGCTTTAACAGCACATTCTGCATGCAACCTTTGATGGAGCTGCCAAATATCAGCTGATTTCGGGACTGTGTCCTGTGGTTAGCTCTGAATTTCCTTTTTACAAGTTTCATGCATCCCAGTAGTGATCAATCTACAGGGCCCAGTTTAAATTTAATCTGTGTTAAATTAGTCCAGATTCAGAAATCCCATGTTTTGCTATCCAGGTGTGCTTTTCTCAAACAACATAACTAGTGGCTGAACTATCATAGCGATGCATCATTTGGGAAAAGAAGCATGTAGTGACAAGTGTTTCCCAAAACTGTAGTTTCTCTGACGCAGATCTGTCATTTGAACCATGTTAGTTATAACGTAAAACGTCCATAATCACGCTGTAAACAGGGTGGAGTAACAACTTCTTTATAGAAAAAGCACAAATTTTTGGGTGCAAATTATATTGTTTTACAGGCACTCACATTAAAATATTAATGCAAAAAATCCAATATTAATTTTAATAAAGAAAACATGCACTCACTTTCCATATTGATAGAAATAAATAAAAACATTACTTATAGGACCTATGTATGTTTTCTTTACAAATATTATTGAGAATATTCCATATAAAATCACTTATCTAACATGTATTCTAATCTCATATATAAATCATATAATGGTTGTAGGCCTAATTTAGTAGGCTATTTAATAAGAAATGAAAATATCCTATTTAAAATACTAATAATAATAATAATAATAATTATTATTATTATTATTAAGTAGGATCTTGTTTATTTATGTATTTATTTATAAAAAAAAGTCTACTTTTACAATTTGATTCATTCAAACCACTGCAGAAATGTTCTAACCAGCAGGCCCATGTCATATACAGTACAGATACATTTCTTAATAAATAACCTGCTATAAATTAAACCATTAACGTATGCTATATATTTTGTTTTCACAAGCTTTGGAGACGTAACGTAAATTCCGCTTGTAAATAATAGGTCACCTATAGCTTTCATCATGAGCCATGGCTGTGTTCAAAATGGCATAAATGATTTCAAAGTGCACTACGAAGGGAGCACAATTGTCAATATGAAGATAGCTAAAACTGAACTGTAAAATAAAAGTAGCAAATTAGAGAGATGACCTAAATGTTTTTTTATTATTCCAAGTTTAAGTGAAGTTTATTTATAAATTAATTTGGAGAGGATCATGTGCTTATGATTGCTTGCAGCCGGACCCGCATTATCCAATTTATGATTTACCAATCAGACGATTCCTAAGCCATAAACACCCTAAGTTTCATATAACAGCCATCTTCATTTTGAAGAATCCCCCCTTCCACCCCTACTCCTCCACCTTTCCTAGATGGGTGGCACGGTGGCCCAGTGGTTAGCACCCCACAGCAAGAACGTCACTGGTTCTAGTTCTTACCAAGCCAGCCAACGTTTCTGTGCAGAGTTTACACATTCTCCTCATGCTCACGTTGTTACAGATACACAGGAGACCCAAATGCAAGTGAATGCCAGATGATTTATTAACAGAGATAAAAGGAATAACAACTGGTATTGATCTCCCCAGATATAGAAAGATAGGATAGAGCAATGGCGCTTCTCTCAAGGAAATCGACACGCTAAACAACGGTAATAGTTCATCAGAGCAACAGATCCAGAGTGAAGTCTCTCACTGATATCTTACCAGATATCGAGGGAAGGGGTAAGAGCAATGGTGCATTTCTCAAGGAAATCGACACGCTAAACAGCGGTAAAAGTTCTTCAATAAGACAGATTCAGGAGGATCTCTCATAAGTTCAACAACGCCAAACAGCGGTAACAGTTCTTAGGAGAAGAAGCAAGCGGCGCTGAATATTCCAAAAGCAACAGTCTTTATGAGAACTCACCACCAGCGGAATCAGCGAGAGCTGCCTAACATGAAACAGGACACAGACGTGAACACAACGAACTGACAAACACGATATACAAACACTGAACATATAAAGGAGCACGGTAACGCGCTGCACCTGTGGTTTATTGATAACAGCTGAGTGAGACTGAGTAGCAGCAAGACACGTGATCGCTCAGCTGATGAATGTAAACACACACAGTCACGCGGTGAAGGAACACCCAATCAAACAAACCCACATCCACACACATACATACAAGAGAAACAGACAGATCCACAACCGTGACACACGTGGGTTTCCCCCGGGTTCCCCGGTTTCCTCCCACCATCCAAAAACATGCAACTTAAGTTAATTGACTAATCAAAATCAGTACCATAGACATTCACCTATAGTGATCTCTTAAGAGCAATCACTATCTGTTCATTAGCTACTACAGCAGGGGATTTCTCCAGATCTACCTGAGCTCGAACTCCCCTCTTGCCTTGCAAACGGGAGGGAGCTCTGGGCTTGAGGATCTTATGAGCTCAGGGCTCTCTTCCGGTATTGTGAACTCTTGAAATGTTAGAATGTTCTAAATGAATAGGACATAGGGGGATATCAGGGAATAGAACACAACCAGGAACTATGTTTTTAACTACAGCCCTAGAGATGTAGATGCAAGTGTACGATGCAGTTTGCGAATGTTCGTTGGAACAATGGATTTGGAAAACGCCACATCAGCTAACTATGTTTGTAACGACAGATATGGCTGTGGCAAGTAAGAACATATTTTTTTGCAGTGCCAATGTGCAATTAAGACTCCAGATCCAAATCATAAACAAGTCTACTTTGTAAATGTGTGTATTTCTCTCTTATGCAATAGACTGTATTCTGTCACAATCACTAGCGATCTAACCACCATAGATCGCTGGAAAGCATTCACACAAACTACAATCCTGCCTCATTATGGACTACAAATCTCAGTCATGCATCGCTCACACGCACATGTTCCAGATTCCACTGATTGCACACACTCACAGCCGGAGGTGTGAGTGCCTGCCTTCTGACCATCTGCCTGTTATTTTGACTACGTCTCTGGATTGCCCATACACATCTATTTGTTCCTGTATTGACCACTGCTTGCCTGACCATCCTGTTCAATAAAGACCTGCATAAGGATCCTCACTTCGTTGTCAGATTTGCTCCAAGACTTCAGATGCAAAAAAAAAAATTCAGCACAAACAAGTGCTCTGTCTTTATCTGAAACTGCAAGTCCTCAAAAGGAGAGAAGCCAAGAATTGGGAACATTGTAGGCCAAATGCTGAATGCACATGATGCAAAGACAATGGTTTTGTTGGAATGCATGTCAGCAGATGATTTAATGGGAAAAGTCTGCTTGTGTGTGGTGAATCATCTCGGTGGGTCAGTCTTGTGTAAGTAACAGCACTGGGGGAGGAAGATCATTCAGGAGAGATGGATATTTATAACACCAGAGCCAAATCTGCAAAAAGCACCCAACAGCAGCCATTAATGTAGAGTCCTCAATTACAAATATACTTAATACACAAATACACTTCGTTGAACATCTACACATAGACATAATGAACAGTCCCTGATTTATTAGGGGTTGCCACAGTGGAATGAATAGTCAACTATTCCAGCATATGTTTTACACAGTGGATGCCCTTCTAGCAGCAACCCAGTACTGGGAAACACCCATACACACTCATACACTACGGCCAATTTAGTTAATCAATTCCCCTATAGCACATGTGTTTGGACTGTGGGGGAAACCGGAGCACCCGGAGGAAACACTGGCAGAACATGCAAACACTACACAGAGACGCCAACTGACCCAGCCGAGACTCGAACCAGCAACCTTCCTGCTGCGAGGCCACAGTGCTAACCACTGAGCCACCGTGCAGCTCAAACTTTACTTGCACTCAAAAAAAAAGTGCTTTTCCTACTTCAAGGACAAATTGATAGTCATTTACTGTACTATTGAACCAATGGCCTCTTAATCTGCAGTCAAATGCTCTATCACTGAGCCATACTAATCCAAAAAAGCCTTCCACTAAAATCTAAACGAAAAAGAAAAGAAAATGATGAAGCTAACAAGGATCACCTGTTCAAAATATGCCCAGGTGTGTTGTCCTGTTGAAACCCCAAACAGTGGCAGTGCATGTCTGTGTCCTCCTAGTTTATTTTGTTGGTTGTGTTTGCGAGTCTGCAGGAGATGCTGTCACTGCTCATCATGTTAACCTTTGGCTGATGGAGACGTGTGATGACTGCAGCCGCCAGCGCTACACACACACATACACACACACAAACACACACACACGCATCCTGCTCTCGCTTGCGGCCGCTTGCACAGCTTCATCAACCCGCCGTCCTCATACTCGCATGCTTTTTTTTTTTTTTTTTTTTTTTAGAAAATAAAAAAAATGAGGATACTGTAAAGAACAGGAATGGAAGTAGGATATTAATGCCATATGAAATAGTTTTACACAAAACAACAACAACAAATAAAAACAGCCTAGGTTCATTCTAAAAACGTACCCCTGTATACATTTCTGGAGAGCGCCAAATACTTCCCAGGAGCTACTTTTTTTTGCAGTTTTTGTTTTTGCAAATCCAAAAGAGGCTGCTGTGTGCACTTTTTCAGATCTCAAATTTCTCTTGAGTGCCATTCGTGCCTTCTGTTCTCACCTAAATCCACCAGCCGCTGTCGACTGACTGATTGAGTGACTGACCGATCCCCCCACCCACCCCTTTCTCCAAACACAACCGACAGTGTTTTTTAAAAGCAATCCAGAAACAGAAAAGCCCTCGTAGCCGCCTGGTTTTTACCATGTTTTCAGATTTTACCACATTCTCACTCTTTTATTTACTTGTATTTTCTATTTTTTGTTTTTGTTTTACCTGCTTTTTTAAAATCCGTTCTTCGCCAAACTCCCACTTCAGCTCCTTCTCTGCGTCTCCAATCTGCTGATGTACACTGTAAGCCACTTGACAAACTGGTAGCAGCTGAAAAGCCGTCCATATAGAGGTAAGCGGTCAGCTGCTTGTGCGAAAAGGAATGGCGTCATACCGCTCCGTAGCCTTCATTTTAAAGATAAAAATGCAGCCATATGTACTTCTAGCTACATAATTCACAATCTCAAGAAATGTATAAAGGGGTACATTTTTAGAATGAGCTTCTGTTGACTAAAAAAAAAAAAATCATGCATGGCAAAAGTAAATACCAATAATAGACAGAGGAAGTAGAGTTACATTAAATGCAATAAGAGCAATATTATTTTTTTTTTGAAGAGAAGAAATATGAAAACAAAAATCAGAATTGAATCTGTAAAGAAAATGAATGCAAGTAGGATAATAACCTTTACACTAAGGTTTTAATCAACCCAGGCTAATTTTTGATACGTACCCCTATATGCATTTCTGAAGAGCGTGAAATGCGTCCCAGGGGCTATGTTTTTTGCAGTTTTTGTTTTCATGAATCCACCAGAGGCCGATGTGTACATTTTTTTCAGATCTCAATTTTCTCTTGTGAGTGCCGTTCGCGCCTGCTGTTCTCACTTAGATCTACCAGAGGCACTGACTGACTAACTTACCGACCGACCGACTGACCAACTGATCCGCCACTGATAGTGTTTTCAAAAGCAATCCAGAAAAAGAAAAGTCCTCATGGCAGCCTGATTTTTTATTTCAAGTTTTCATATTTTACCTCATTCTCACCCTATTATTTACTCGTTTATTTTATCTTTTCCATTTTTTTTTTGTTTTACCTGCTTTCTGAAACCGGTCTTTGCCGGAATCGAACCCTTCGTTTAGGTCAATTCCTCTCTGCATCTCAAGGTTGCTGACGTACACGGCGATCTACTGGGCGAACTGGTAACCGCAGAAAAACAGAACTGGTAGCATAAAAACAGAAGGCGTCTGCAGCATCTGTGTTTGTTTTGAAGCTGAAATGCAGCCATTCGAAATGCAACCATCTGGCTACATAATTTGCACTCTCCAGAAGTTTATATAGGGGGTTTACAAGTTTAAGTTTACATTGAGCCTGTGTTGGCTTGATTAGTTTATGTATTTACTTACACAAACTAATTATGAACAGTACAGAATTTATTAATCATAGTTTAATATTTACTAATACAATATTACTATTATCAAAGTCCCTTTGAAGTCCCACATGAACCTGAAGCTGCAACCGTTTTTTTTTTTTCTTGTATTGTGACGCAGTTCCTAGAGAAACAGAATATTAAATGAGCAAACAGTGGGCGTGGCTTGTTTTTTCTACTGTGAGCTGATTGGCTGTAGTAAAGTAGATGATTCATTCACAAAGATGGGGAAAAGGGTTTGAGGAGAGTTTTTACAACCTAACAAACTCCTCCTGCTCACCATTTCTGTTTGATGTCAAAACTGACAGCTGGAGGGGCGTGGTTAAGTATGTTAGCCACACCCAATACCTCAGACAGACCTAATCTGAGAATTTAACTGTAAACAAACAGTAAGTGCATTTGCAGATTTACATTAAAGATTACAAGAGCAAAATATTTTTTACTATTTTTTTCTTAGACATGCACAGATGAATTGTTCAACACAAAACTAGCAATATGAAGAGCGAACAAAATAAATATGGTTAGTTTTGATTTCATGTGGACTTTAAGGCAAGTCTTTATATATAATTATTTTTAATTTTTGGGGTTAGAATAATAATAAATAATATTTTTTTCATACTCGCATGCTAACGAAGAGGAATGACGCTTTCCAGTGCCGAGAAAGCAGTGAATTATGAAGGAATTGTGAGTCCGGGTCAGTAAATGCATCATGCTGTTGTGAAAGGATTAATTATCGTCATCAATCACACGTCTGAGAACTAGACTGGAAAAACGCCTCTGTTTAGGGAGAAACTGCTTTCTCGTGATAAATTAAGTTGTAAGAATCTCGGTCATTTGTGCAAAACAAATAAAATCAATCAATAATAAATATGGGCGGCGCAGTGGCTCGGAGGTTAGCACTGTGGCCTTACAGCAAGAAAGTCTCTGGTTCGAGTCCTGGCTAGGTCAGTCGGTGTTTCTGTGTGGTGTTTGCATGTGTTGGCGTGGGTTTCCTCTGGGTGCTACGGTTTCTCCCACAGTCCAAAGACATGCGCTGTAGGGGAATTGATGAACTAAATGGGCCGTAGTCTATAAGTGTGTGTGTGTGTGTGTGTGTGTGTGTGTGCGTGTGTGTGTGTGTGTGTGTGTGTGTGTGTGAATAAGTTTTTTTGTCGTATTGGTGTTTCCCAGTACTGGGTTGCGGCTTTCCACTGTGTAAAGTATCTGCTGGATAAGTTGGTGCTGTGGTGACTGTTGATGAATAAAGGACTAAGCCGAAGGAAAATGAATGAATAAAAGATACCAGATGTAACAATGCATAAAATATGACCATGATTAAATGTTATTATATGTTTCATCATTTAATATTTATGTAAATGTAATGAATTTATGATGCTACTTTAAAATTCTTTAATAAAACACAGTCGCATCTGTGGATTTAAAGGTCAATAACAAATTCATGCAAATTTGGATTTTGAGTAATTTTGAGACTTGTTTACCCATTTCACCTGAATTTACACACACTAGTCATCCTGAATAATAATACTAATTGACAATGGGGTAAGATAAATAATGTTATGTTAAAATGAAAGACGAAAATTACTTAAAGGTGCAGTATGTAAGTTTGACACCCAGTGGTTGAACTAGGTATTGCATGCCTGGATCAAAATAAACGCAAGCACGGGATGCCACATTGAGGACAGGAGAGAGTGATTTACACTGTGTTCTAAATAAAAGCAACAACACGCGATAGAGGGAATATTCTCCATATTAAAAGGAGTTTTGGTTCTAACCAACACCTCAAATTGATACAAAACAAATTCCAGGTGTTGATACCTAAACAAAGACAGCGTTCCGGCACGTAAAAGCCATTTTCAAAGCAGAATATCTGACGTCAGCATTGTTCTTCAGTTAAACAAGTTTGTTCACTTGGGATGTTTCTGAAATATCTGCACACATATTTTATGCTTTAGAAGAGTCAAACACTTACATACAGCACCTTTAATTTTGCCTCATTATTTCTGAAAACAAGACTATAATTTCTTCTTGTGTGGAAAATGCTTCTTGATTTAGGAATTTTTAGATATTTGGATTAGAAACAAGACATAAACTCTTAAGACACGCATTTATTACAGTGTAATAGTACAATACTTTCTTATTTTTGACTAAATCCTGCATATCCTCATAGATGATGATGATGATGATGATGATGATGATGATGATGATGATGATG
>CAIGQZ010031698.1:994460-1005093 GCA_903798205.1 Danio tinwini | reverse complement strand
GCTAAATTGTCCATAGTGTATGTGTGTGAATGAATGTGTACGGATGTTTCCCAGAGATGGGTTGCAGCTGGAAGGGCATCCGCTGCGTAAAACATGTGCTGGATAAGTTGGTGGTTCATTCTGCTGTGGCGACCGCGGATTAATAAAGGGACTAAGCCGAAAAGAAAATGAATGAATGAATGAAATAAAAACTAAAACTAGTGAAAATCCAAAACTATTATAACCTCACGATTATACACAGAAAGATTTATAAACATAAAATGCATTCTGTATTTTCTGCTTTTGCTAAACATGAGAGCTAGGCCTGTTTAACTACATATGAACAGTTTAGATGCAAAAACCTCTAAATGCCGTCAGAAATTTTCCTCTAAAATGAGCATTTTTATCAGGCTGCTGTGTGTATGTTCAGTCAAATCACTTTTATGGCAAAGAATAAGTCCTTTTCCTGGTCTTTAAAGTGTAATATCTCAACGTAAACAAAGGAGGCTGAGAAAAATGTTAATTCTCGATGGAAATTTCAGACGGCAATTAAAGGTTTTTGGATCTGAACTCTTGACATGTAGTATGATCTGTAATATATAGATCTGTTGCTCAATCATTTTCCTTCGGCTTAGTCCCTTATTTATCAGGAGTTACCACAGTGGAAGGAACTGCCAGCTATTCCAGCATAAGTTTCATGCAGCGGATGCCCTTCCAGCCGCAACCCAGTACTGGGAAACACCCATATATTTTCACATTCAAACACACACTCATACACTACGGCCAGTTTAGTTAATCAATTTCCCTATAGAGCATGTGTTTGGACTGTGTGGAGCACCCAGAGGAAACCCACAGCAACACGGGGAGAACATGCAAACTCCACACAGAAATGACAACTCGAACCTTCTTGCTGTGAGGCCACAGTGCTAACCACTGAGCTGCCCAGTATTAAAAAAAAGAAAGAAAAAAAAGAGAAAAACAATATGCAAACTCATTCTACTACACAGCTGTTTAAAACAAAAACTAAATATAAATCTGTTCACTAACCAAACCCATGATGAAACAAACTAAACTCAAATGTGCAGCACATTTAAAAAAAACAAAAATGTATTAAAATAAAAGCCAATGTAAAACAGCTCATCTGTAATAACCTCGCACCCAAGTCCTCAGCCACAGGTGCATCTGTCAGGAAACATGAAAGTCTCTCCTCTGTAATTGATTTGGATGGCGTGCATTATTAATGCAGATGTTCCAGCATGGGGTGAAGCATGCACTGCTCCTATTTCGTGGCTATTGGATGCGTTATAATTGCACCAATTAGCCTTCAGTTCTTGCTGTTGCCGGAGCATGCAATCAGAGACTGGGAGATTTCATCAAGCGAACGTCTGTCTCTGTTGCTGATTCAGGTTTCTGAGACGAGGAATTAGGAACAAAAAATGCACTGAGCCACACGGAAAGATTTTTAGCCCATCATTGATTCTGTTTATTTACTTATGTAAATGTGTGTAAATTAATATTTATTCACTTTTTTAATTAATTCAGCAATATTATTGACTAATATGAAACTATTTATTAGATTTATTTACAATGCATTTTGTACAGTAATATTTTCTGTCCTTTAGTAGATCCATTATATGAGAGACTTGCTTTGTTTACCAAATAAAGTGGATCTAATTGGATTTGCATTGTAGACATTAAATAAAAGCTAAAAAGGTATTACTTTTTATTTCATATATTAAGGATTTAGTTATGATACTCCCAAAATAATTCCACATAAAATCCACAGATTTTTAACACAATTCTGCGCAGAAATAGCAAAAAATGTCCGCAGATTCCGTCTGGCCATTGTTATGAGAGAGGCAAAGGGAACACGAGCGCAAACTCCATTGTAATGGTCAAGAAAACCACTCGCTTGCGCTTGTCAAATCAGGTCAGAATAACAACACACGCGAAAATGAGAGCCGTATAGCAGCAGTTAGGAGATTGTAAATAAAATAGGTTGTAAGGAGAGTGGCTTTTTGGTTTCTTTTCTTGTGCATCCCAGCCACTAGCTCCCCATCTGAAAGAGTGTTTTTGCATAGGGGCTAATGTAGTCATTCAGCTTCACAATTTATAATTGCAGTGTGTATTTGAATAATGATGGCTGGTTCTTTTGCTTGAAAGCTCAGATTTGATCATCATAATTTGTTTTGTTTACAGAGTTTGAGGTTTACTGGATCATTATTATTGACACCTTACAGATGTTGATCTACCTTTACCATTGCACACATTTTGTAACATTTTATTTATCACGTTTAAGAGTCTTTTGAACACTGATGTTTATTTTATTATAAGAGATCAGCTATTTTGTTTACATATTTCTCTTTTTGATTGTTAAAACTATTTGCCTTGATAATGCTGGAAAATGGGCGTCACGGTGGTGCAGTGGGTAGCACGATCGCCTTACAGCAAGAAGATCGCTGGTTCGAGCCCCAAAGTATTTAATATTTTAGTGTGTGTTTCTGTGTGGAGTTTGCATGTTCCCCCCGTGTTGGCGTGGGTTTCCTCTGGGTGCTCCGGTTTCCCCCACTGTCCAAACACATGCTCTATAGCTGAATTGGGTAGGCTAAATTGGCCATAGTGTATGTGTGTGAATGAGAATGTTTGGGTGTTTCCCTACCGTTGGGTTGCAGCTGGAAGGGCATCTGTTGTGTAAAACAAATGCTGGAATAGTTGGCGCTTCACTCTGCTGTGGTGACCCCTGATTGATAAAGGGACTGAACCAAAAACAAAATGAATAAATGAATGTTGGAAAATTAAAATAAAGTGGTTGAATAAATAAATCATAATTTTTTTAAATGTATTGTTGAAAAATATTCAATAATCATCAATATCGAATGATACGAAACATGATATTGTGATCTTTTTCCTAAGCACTTTCTCCACTCCTACAGGTATTTTATCATGATAAAACACACTCTTTACTGTAGTGAGAGTGGAGTGTTGTCCACTGAGTGAACCCTGCTGAAATACTACACACTGATGAGGAAAAACACAAACATTCACCGAGTGTGTGATCAAGATCAGCTTCTTTATTCATGCGGAATAGATGTGAGGATTGAAATTAAATTGATCTGCTTTATTTTGGAGCTTCAATAAAGGCGGCTCTTTTAACCCTAAATAGTGTATACAGAATTATAAGACCACACGGGGGTTAAATTATAAACCTCACCATTTGGTTGTGATTGCAGTGCCTCATTCTTCTTCTGAATGTCTGGCATTTAAATGTTTCTGCCGTGTCGCGTCTGACAGGTTCACATTGGAGAAGTGAAAGATTAGCTTCTTGATTTGCTAATTGTGTACCAATCAAGATCCTGATTTATGCTCTCATGCATCAGCACGTCCCTCTCCTGTTTGTCTCTCCTGAAATGCCAGCTGATGATTGTCTTCCCTTTTCTGCAGCGCCTTCGGATAATGATTCAGCCCACTGCTGCGGCAGTCCGGACTCAGGAGAACGGGCCCGAACAACAACCCGAAAACCCGACTCCTGCCAACGACGAGGCCTACATCTAACCGTACTCCAGCAAGAGCCAATAAAAGTGTAATCACGGTTGATCACAACCAAGGACTTCCATGTCTAAAGTATATCCACCTACCTCCGAGGGAAAAACCAACCTGATTACAGTTTGACTCGTTTTGGTACATGGTCCAAAAAATCAACAACAACACAACAAATCTAAGCTTAATCTGTGTTTCATATGCAAGATATTAGTAGAGGGGGTAAAAAAAAGGAGATTTGGCATCCCAACGTAATTCCAACAGCACAGTGTTAAATTGATATTACATGTAATTAATGTATTAAAATATAAAAATACAGTTGTAGGTTAGAATCGAATTGTATCTGATTGTATCTGAAAAATATATAAATATATGAACATACATCTATATATATATATATATATATATATATATATATATATATATATATATGAAAAGCAGCGAGTGCATTTAAAAAAGGGGTAAGGTTCAGACTATACACTTTTGGAGAGCGTTTCAATCCGTTCAGCCAAACCCTGAAGACAAGCACAAGACAACAAATATGGATTTGGGTTTACAAACGCCCCGGGGGGGCAAATCGACGTCAAAAAAGACTGTTATTTTTTTCCTTTTTCGTTTTTCTAAGACAAAAATAACTTTGTATGTGTTTTTTAGGATCATTTTAGTACGTGTTTTCTATGTAAGAGTAAGAAGGACCAAATTCATGTGTACACTATACTGACAGGTCTGAACGCTGTTTTACGTCGCACCGAATCACCGCACAAAGTCATATTTTTGGGGCCGACGCACCCCATGAGACCACTGTTAATCTGCTTAGCACATTTGTATGCCACTCCTCAGGAAAAATGGCGAAAGTGACCAAAATTTGCTCTCCTGGATCTGAAGCGATTATAGCTGTGAGCAGCAAACCATCAGTTCTGTCGTCTGTTGCCATGGTTTCAAGGGTCATTTTGTCAGACATCGTTGACGAACCAGCACTCTGTGTGCATGTGTGTGAGTGTGTGTGCGTGTGTGTGCGTGTGTGTGTGTGTGAGTGTGTGTGTCAGAAACAGAGCTGTCGCTCCAACCAGAAAAACACAAAAAAAGAAACATCACCCAAAACGATGTTGCGTTGTTTTTAAAAACACACACAAGGCAATAATAAGTAACTTGCGTGGAATGATGTTAAGGAATATGCGTGTGTGCATGTGTGTGACGCAGAGAGAAGCGACTCTTTTATTTTTCCGCCTTTTTTTTAGATTAAAAAAAGTCACTGACTGGTGAAAAGCACAAAGCTTTAAGTTCACAAAGCCACAAAGGGAATCTGAAAAACCAACACTGTTAGTTTGCTTCTCCGGCAGCTAAACGTGTGACTGAGATCTGGATTAATTAGTCGATTTATTCTCTGCAAGACGTCTGATGAAAACGTGCAATCAATCAAGAGTTTTTCGTGAAATTGTATAAATTTACCATTCATCAGATTTCTCTCTGAAACAATGTTGTAAAACTGTACCGTGTAAAAGTACCTGTGAATGTCCGTTTTGAGGTTTTTGTCTTGTTGAAGAACCTTATATTATTTGCTGTTTACTGCAATAATGCATCCATCTCAGAAACTAAAGCACATATCTTTCTGAAATGTAAAAAAAATAAAAAATAAAAAAATATGAAGAGTAATAATAACAAATGAATAACCACCACGGAAGATTATAAGAGAGTAGATACTATGTCTAGTCAAACAAAATATTGTTTTGTATATTTCTAACTGTTTGGGCCTAATGTAAAATATTCTATGTAAAGAAAAAATATATATAATAAATGTCTTTAGATGGTGTTATAAAAAAGCATGATTGCAATATGTTATATGATAAAAAAATAAAGTATTATAGATTATAACATGCGCTTCATGTCTTGTGTTTAATAATTGATGCATGCAAAATGCATTTATACATATGGAGAAAGTGCAGTTCAAATGCAGACTGTAGATGCACTGGGTTACGAATATCTAAACATTCTCAAATCAAGATTTAAATCTATCAGTGCCATTAGAAAAACAAACTTTCCAGCAGCCACACGACGTCATAAGACGGTAATATTAGGTTAGATTTACGTTGTGATGTCGGGTGACCAAAATTCACTGTGTAGCCAGCGTCTAAAGACAATGTTATTTTGACGTCCAATAATGATGTCAAATGACTTTGATATTTGGTTGATTTTAGGTTGTGTTGGTTGTGTGACCAACATCTAGCCAACATCTTAAACCAGGAGTGTCCTGGAGAGTTTAGCTCCAACCCTAATCAAACACACATGAACCAGCTAATCAAGCTCTTACTAGATATACTAGAAACCATCTGGGAGGTGTGTTGAGGCATGTTGGAGCTAAACTCAGCAGGTCACCGGCCCTCCAGGACCAAGTTTAGACACCCCTGTCTTTAACCAATGTTATATTGACATCAAATACTGACATTTATTCATCAGGCATGGCAACCAAAATCCAATGTCTAATAGACGTCATAGTGGTAACATCCACACAACGTCAAGCTGTAACATCATTAGACGATGATTTTAGGTTGCGTTGGAAAGTGACCTTAAACAAACGTCATATTGAAATCAAATCCTGACATTTAATTGTCAGGTATGGCAACCAAAATCCAACGTCTGATAGACTTCATAGTGCGTTGAAAAGTGACCAAAATCTATGACATAGCAGACGTTGGACTTTGGTCACATTCCAACACAACCTAAAAACAACCAAATAGCAATGTCTAATGATGTTACAGCTTGAAGTTGTGTGGGCATTACCACTATGACACTAACGTTAGTCTGATGTTGATGTGATTTACCTAAAATGCAACATCCCACGACGTTGGGGTATAACGTCAATCTGACATCATGTTGAGTTCCTGGGCCTGCTGTGATAATTCAATAGAAAAGACTAGATTATTTTATTCAGACTGGTAGATCTGGTTGTTTTTTCTGGTAAGCAATAACTAATTAAATTTAAATAAATTGTTTATGAGGATATTGCTTTTCTTAGATATGTAAATTAAAAAAGGAAAGCTCATTTTTTTCTATATAAAGATGATTAAGAAGGAAAAAATATTCTGAAAACACACCATTTCTATTTCTAAGTGCTGTGATGTTACTGTAGGATATAATGTACAACATGCAGGACAATGCAAAACCACATTCTGCGCACATTAAAGTCCTGCAGCAGAGTAAGAGGATTCAGGTACTTGACTGGCCTGCTTGCAGTCCCGACCTGTCTCCAATAAAGAATGTGTGGCACATTTTGAAGCACAATATGCGGCAATGTAGACCCTGTACTGTTGCCCATCTTAAGACTTGTTTGCAGGAAAAATGGGACAAAATTACACCTAAAACACTTCATCACTTGCTGTCTTCAGTCTCCATAACATCTTTTAAGTGTTGTGAAAAGCAACGGCAACATTACAAAGTGGTAAATTACTGTATACATGTTTATTTAGAAAAAACAACAGCTTTACAAATCACGAGGAACACATTAAATTCTGTTTGTTGTATTGTCCGCAATGAAATACAAGTCAAAGTCAATTTAGAAATCACTAAATTCTTTGCATTTTCCATACTGTCCCAACTTTTTCTGATTTGAGGTTGTAAATAAAGATGATTAAGAAGAAAGAAATATAATTCTAAATACACACCATGTCTATTTTAAGTGCTGTAACGTTACTGTAGGATATGATGTACAGCACACATAATGATTTCCTGTGACCTGTTCATGGATTAATAGATGCCCTGATGGATTCTGTCCTGAGACTTTAATTAATCTCAGTCAGCAATTAACTCTTTAATAGTCCCAGTGGAGCTCCAGTAACTACATCTGAGTGTCAAGTGGAACGAAAAACACTTTAATTTAAGTAACAATTCACACTATTAACTACTGTCAGTTATTAGGATATTAACCCTTTATTAGCACTTATAAAGTATGATCTTATTCTACATCCCTAATCCTACACTGTAAAAAATCCTGGTTGCCTTTAATTTTTAAACAGAATCAAGTTAACCTTATGAGTCCATTAAACTTATATTATGTTAAACTGACCTAAAACAGCTTGTGTCACTTATAAAATTAAGTTAGAACATGATTAACTTAGTTTAGCAAGTTACAATGAACTAAAATCATATGTTGTCAGGACTAATTGATCATATATTTTTTTTGTGGACCTACCACCTAAACCCAACTACTACCTTACTACATATTAATAAGCAGCTAATTAATAATTTATTGATTGAATAGTCTTAGTTAATGGTTTGTTAATAGAAGGAATTGAACATTAAAATAAAGTGTGATCAAAAAATTATTTATTTATCAGGGAAATTATTTAACAATAATACACTCATAAATGCAAATACTTTTATTCAAGCAAAGCATTGCTTCATGTTTATTTCATTCACTTAAGTAAACATATCGTACTTTCAGAACGACCATATAGCTTTTTTAGGGGTTGATTAAGGTAAGGCAGCAAATTAATGGTTTATTAATCTGATAGCATTGGTTAATGATTTGTTAATAGCATGAATTATACATTAAAATAAAGTGTCACGCAAAAAAAACATGATTTATTTATCAGGGAAACTATTTAACAAACATGCACTCATAAATACAAATGTTCCATGGAGAAATATATGCATATACACTCACCGGCCACTTTATTAGGTACACCTGTCCAACTGCTTGTTAACGCACATTTCTAATCAGCCAATCACATGGCAGCAACTCAATGCATTTAGGCATGTAGACATGGTCAAGACGATCTGCAGCAGGTCAAAGCGAGCATCAGAATGGGGAAGAAAGGGGATTTAAAGCACTTTAAATGTGGCATGGTTGTTGGTGCCAGACGGGCAGCTCTGAGTATTTCAGAAACTGCTGATCTACTGGGATTTTCACACACAACCATCTCTAGGGTTTACAGAGAATGGTCTGACAAAGAGGAAATACCCAGTTGGATACAGTGTCTCCATCTTCTGATGGTTACTTCCAGCAGGGTAACGCACCATGTCATAAAGTGTGAATCATCTCAAACTGGTTTCTTGAACACGACAATGAGTTCACTGCACTCAAATGGCCTCCACAGTCACCAGAGCTTAATCCAATTGAGCACCTTTGGGATGTGGTGGAACGAGAGATTGGCATCATGGATGTGCAGCCGACAAATCTGCAGCAACTGTGTGATGCTATCATGTCAATATGGAGCAAAATCTCTGAGGAATATTTCCAGTAGCTTGTTGAATCTCTGCCATGAAGGATTAGGGCAGTTCTGAAAACAAAAGGGGTCCAACCCGGTACTAGTAAGGTGTACCTAATAAAGTGGCCAGTGAGTGTAAAAACCTATATAAGCCTTTATATAAAGATAAAGCTATTTAACTAAATACACTCATGAATGCAAATACTCCATATAAACCGTTCACTTCATCAATTGTGTTTGTAAATGTAATGCTTATTTTTTTGATGTTTAACTGATATGGATTCATCCTCGAGGTTGCACTGTAGATTTTAATATTCTGCCGTTCCCTGTGGCCCACATACACCACCACCGCTGTGATATAATGGCCTGCGCTTGTGGATCCAATTGGCAAGTTAAATGTGGTCTGGGTGGGGGGTTGATCAGAGACCAGACATTTGGAGGAGTCTCAGTACTCAGCCAATGACAGATGTGCTGGAGGTAATTCGCTTTAGTCGCTGCACGTTCTATAATTGTAAATCTGTTTCAATAATGCTCTATATTTCAGAACCAAACCTGAGACTGACGAATGCACTCAAATTCAACACTGCTGCTATTAATAGCATGCACAGTGAAAAGCTAATTAGTATTTTTTTTCTCTTGTTTTAAGGGTAAATCAACATTGGTGCTTTTAAATTCATACACACTAAAAAAAAAGCTAATTATTTTGTTCTGTTATTTTAAGGGCAAATCAACATTGGTGCTTTTAAAACTATGCACACACAAAAAAGCTAATTAGTCATTTTTGGTGTTGTATACGCTTCAAACACCTTGTAATAAACTGCAGCACATTTCCTGTTATTTTACAGACTTATTTCTCTAGATATCATTTCTTATACATTACATCTAGTGGTATATGTAGATTTGCAGATTATTTAAAGCTGGGGTTTTGTAGAGAACTCTGTGAGGTCTTAGTGTTTTTATTCTGATTTAATGACATTTTCTAGTATTAAACCTAAAACTACATTGCAAATGTCTCCCACGTGTCCTTTTCTTGTGTAAATCCATCAGAGGGCGCAAAATACACTTCACCCGACCAGGCCAGCTTACTGTTAACTGAATGACCGACTCAACCCCTTCCGTAAATCCAACCTATAGTGTTTTCAATAGCAATCAAGAAAAAGAAAAGCCGTCGCGGTTGTGTGATATAACCATTTTTTTGCCAGACTCAAACTCCGTCATCGCAGTCAACTCAGCTCCATGCCTCAAGTCCATCAGCATACGCAGCGAGCTATTAGGCAAACTGGTAACACCGGAAAAGTCATCTGTATGGAGGTAAGCGTTTAACTGGTAACGCTAAAAGGAACTGAAGCCGTCGGCGGCATCATACCTCCTCATATTATTCATTTTAAAGACAAAATGAGGCCAGACGTACCTCTGGCTACATAATTCACACTTTCCAAAAATGTTGACAGGGGTACATATCAACAACGAGCCTGTGTTTACATTTGCTGTTATTTTACAGACGGATTTCCCTAGATATTATACATTATATTATTTCAAGCGACTAAAATGTCAATGAAAGTCCCTTTGTTAAACTGTAAAGTTGAATTTTTAACATTAAAAGTGGACAGAGCAGAGAGATAAACTATTGTGAATCACAAGATACCAAAACTCTTATTTATCAGATATTTTTTACAGTGTATCTCTAAGCTTAATCCTCACAGAAACATTTCTGAATTCTTAGATTAATGTTATTTACTATATTTAACAGTTTATTTCCCATGTGAAGCCCCTGACTGGACACACAATGTCCATAATGTCAGATTCTGCTCTTCTTGTGGAAACATTTGTTCCTCAAATGTAGGCAAATCCTACCACACACACACGCACACACACACACACACACACACACACACACACACACACACACACAC
>CAIGQZ010031698.1:976806-988456 GCA_903798205.1 Danio tinwini | reverse complement strand
GTGTGTGTGTGTGTGTGTGTGTGTGTGTGTGTGTGTGTGTGTGTGTGAATGAGTGTGTATGGGTGTTTCCCAGTACTGGGTTGCAGCTGGAATGGCATGCTCTGTTTAAAACATATGCTGAAATAGGTGGTGGTTCATTCCCCTGTGGCAACCCCTGAAATAGAGACTAAGCCGAAGGAAAATGAATGAGTGACTGAAATTATGTAAACATAAAAATTATAATGTAGACAATTATCATACAGGAATACAGGAAGATAATGTAGTAGTAGTAGTAGTAGTAGTAGTAGTAGTAGTAGTAGTAGTAGTAGTAGTAGTTGTTGTTGTTGTTATTGCAGTAGCCATAGTAGTAGTAGTAGTTGTTGTTGTTGTTGTTGTTATTGTAGTAGTCATAGTAGTAGTAGTAGTTGTTGTTGTTGTTGTTATTGTAGTAGTCATAGTAGTAGTAGTAGTAGTAGTTTGTGGTGGTGTTATTGTAGTAGTAGTAGTAGTAGTAGTAGTAGTAGTAGTAGTCGTAGTAGTAGTAGTAGTTGTTGTTGTTGTTATTGTTGTAGTCATAGTAGTAGTAGTAGTTTGTGGTGGTGTTATTGTAGTAGTAGTCGTAGTAGTAGTAGTAGTAGTAGTAGTTGTTGTTGTTATTGTTGTAGTCATAGTAGTAGTAGTAGTAGTAGTAGTAGTTGGTAGTGGTGTTATTATAGTAGTAGTAGTCATAGTAGAAGTAGTTGTTGTTGTTGTTGTTATTGTAGTAGTCATAGTAGTAGTAGTAGTAGTTGGTGGTGGTGTTATTGTAGTGGTAGTAGTCATAGTAGTAGTAGTAGTAATAGTTGTTGCCATTATTGTAGTAGTAATACCCACATAGCAAATGTTTTCTGGCCCAGATTCGAGCCACTCAATAACTTTTCTCTTGGCCCAAGTACCACAAAGAATGACGGTCCTGAAGTGACCCATAACTGGATTAAAGACAAGGGTCGCACATGGGCCATAACCGGCCCGAATCTCAGTCAATTTATTACCCTTAACTGCCCCTCAACTGGGCCAAAACAGGTTTATTATTGGTACCAATTCTCAGCTATAAGTTAACCATATCAACACCACCCTTTAACCAGAAACCCCAAAAACTGAGCCATAACCCAACCTAATGTTACCTAAACAACGTGAACAATTGCTTCACTGATCTGGGCCACACACCTCCCATCCATAACTGGCCCAAATGTAGTTTGCCATCATGCATGCAGTGCCATCAATGCCATGCATGGCCCACATTCGGCTGACATTATGCATGCCAGTGCCGGCAACACGCCAGCAGTGCCATAATGAGGCCACATTTGGGCCAAGTCTGTTTGCTATGTAGGTAGGAGTAGTAGTTGTTGTTGTTATTGTAGTAGAAGTAGTAGTAGTTGTGTAGAAGATGTCTCTTTAAATTACGAGATCAGCCGTTTTTGAGATTATTAGGATTCCCATTCATTTAGATAGGCCTGTGGTCTTGGATAAACGTTGTACAAATACAGTGGCCTGCTCCATCACTGATCGCCATGTCCCGGCCGCCCCTGCAGTATTTACAGTGGTCTGCTCCATCACTGACTGTCATGTCCCGGCTCCCCCTGTGGTGTCTACAGTGGTCTGCTCCATCTCTGACTGACACAGCACTGATTGTCAGCATTAATTACAGTGCACCAGCAGCTCTTCATGTTCACACCAAGAGCTGTGCTCTGACCTGACGTGTCTTTCCCTTTCAGAGCCTCTGACTGATGTGTTTAATCATTGATCGCTCACTATCTAGAGAGCACTGTATAGGTGTCATGGCCACTCAGACCACACCTTTGTGTTGATGATGCTTTGGCAGAGATTACTATTGACACAGTCATGCAGGACTTTTATTGCGTCAATTTTATTGCTTTAAAAATCAAAAACGGTTTGAGTCAAATGATTATTATGGGAACTATGTACTCACTGCAAAAAAGATTTTCTTACTTCGAGTTTTTGTCTTGTTTCCAGTCCAAATATCTAAAAATTCTTAAATCAGGACAAATATTTTAGACAAGCAAAAAATATTGGTTTGTTTTCAAAAATAATGAGTCAAAATTGAGTGAGTTTTTCCTTAAAACATGCAAAATAATCTGCTAATGGATTAGGTGAAAACATCTTGCTTTTCCTGTTGACATAACATGATCATTTTGTTTGTTTTAAAGGTGCAGTATGTAAGTTTGACACCCAGTGGTTGAACTAGGTATTGCATTCCTGGATCAAAACAAACGCAAGCACGGGTTGCCAGATTGACGTGTTCTACTGTATATAAAAGAAACGGCACACAATAAAAGGAATATTCTCCATATTAAAATAAGTTTTTGTCCTAACCAACACCTGAAATATATATTTTAAAAACAGCTTTTATTTCTCACAGCTGAACAACAGAAAACTGACAATGACCACCTCAGGTACAGCTCATGTGCTTTATTCAGTGTAAATGCTGAATGCCATTTTACATGACAATTATTGCCATACTACTGAAAGCAGCAGCAGATAGTTCACCTCAGATCTGGAAAATAAAATAAACCGTTTGAGATTGAACTTCAGAACTGTGACTCGGTGCAAACCAACACACATCAGTGATTCAGCATCTACATTTAAGGATGTTAGAGAGGTTTAATATGTATTAATTAGATTATAAAGCTTACCATTTTGTGAGTGAGTGCACCATTCTGTATTTCTGAATGGCTGTATTTACATTTCTGTCGTGTTTCGTCTGGTGCAAACAGCCCAATTGCTTATCAACTCATTTATGATAATGATTCATGTTTTTATTTATTCATTGTTTCTTTCTGCTTTTGAATTGCATTATGGGATCTTAATCTGTCCTACAACAACTTTTAACCCTGAAAAGTTAAACAAAAGTCACTTTTCTGCTCATGTGTAATAGTGTGCAGTGCTATATTGTGTGTGTTGGTGTTGTATATTACGCTACAGAAACCTTGTAATAAACTGCAGCACATTTTCTCTTATTTTACACACTTATTTCGCTAGATAATATTACTAATACATTATATTATTTCAAGCTACTAAAATGCCAAGAAAAGTCCCTTTGTTAAACTGTAGAATTGAATTTTCAACATTAGAAGTAGACAGAGCAGAGATCAACATCCAAACATTCAATTCACCACCGCTAATAAACACTTCTCCATCAAAGTTCATTAATTCATTTATTTTCTTTTAGGCTTTGTCTCTTTATTAATCTGGGGTCGCCACAGCGAAATGAACCCACAACTTATCCTGCATATGTTTTAAGCAGCGGATGCCCTTCAAGTCGCAACCCAGAACTGGGAAACTCCCCTACACTCTTGCATTCACACTCATACATTACGACCAATTTAGTAGGAAACCCACGCCAACATGAGGAGAACATGCAAAGTCCACATAGAAATGCCAACTGTCCCAGCTACGACTCAAACTAGCGACCTTCTTGCTGTGAGGCCACTGTGCTACCCACTGAGCCACCGTGTCTCTTCCACCCAAAGTTAAAATGACATATTGTAATCAGTTTGTCCACCTTGCATCTTTAGTTTTCTCCTACAGCCCACTTCTGTTATCTTTCCCTCCACACATATTCAATTATTTTCCACCCTCAGTAATCCAGCGTTGTCCATCAGTCAGCATTTCTGCTGCTCTTCTTGATGACGGCACAGACGAACACGTATGCTGATTTTCTACATAAATCTAAAATATTTGAAGGTGAAACCAGTTTTTTGTGCTTTTTATAGTGAGATTCTGTCATATATAAAATCCCTTAAGAGAATGAAAACAAAAAGCACAATTAGTCTTCTATCTTTGATAGAAAAATATAAATTACAGGAAAACCCCTAGTTCTTTTTATTTATTATTATTATTATTATTATTATTATTTATATATATTTTAAAGATTTATTCATTCATTTTCTTGTCGGCTTAGTCCCTTTATTAATCCAGGGTCGCCACAGCAAATGAACCGCCAACTTATCCAGCACGATTTTGCGCAGCAGATGCCCTTCCAGCCGCAACCCATCTCTGGGAAACATCCACACACTCATTAACACTCATACATTACGTACAATTTAGCTTACCCAATTTACCTGTACCGCATGTGTTTGGACTTTGGGGGGAAACCCAGAGCACCCACGCGAACGCAGGGAGAACATGCAAACTCCACACAGAATTGCCAACTGACCTAGCCCAGCCGAGGTTCGAACCTGCGACCCAGTGATGTTCTTGCTGTGAGGCAACAGCACTACCTACTGCGCCACTGCGTCACCCTATTTTAAAGATATACTTATAAACATATTATCTACTATCTAAATGTTATCTGTTCTTTATTTGCACCTGTTTCCTTTTCTTGTACTGTAAAGGTGTAATGCCAAGTTGTTGTACATTACTATATGCTCAATAAATATAAAAAATAAAATAAAAAATGCAGATTTTCATACTTATACCCTTATACACATAAATCAAGAAACATTTTCCAGACAAGCAAACATTTTTGTAATGTTTTCAGAAATAATGAAAAGTTATAAATAATAAAACGTTTTTTGAAAACTTAGTGAGTTTATGTCATGGGTCAGGTTTGATCTGAGCTTCTCTGTCTCAATCTGTAGTGTTTCAGCTGTTGCCTCTTACAATCAGCACACGCATTAAGCTGCAGTCACACTGGACTTTTCTCCCCATGCGCTTATTTCACACGTCCGCCATTTTAAAACACAAAAGCGATGCTGCTGTGGGAAGAAACCCGGAAGTATAGGCTCAGCACTGTAAACATTGCAACAACATGCTGTGCACTACAAACCTCCAGCTGTTGCCACGATTTCAAAATGCAGATGTAAACATCACTTTAATATCATTCAGTTCAGTTTAATTTCAATAATTAAAAGCATATTAGGCATCAAACTAAATCACAATCTCTATAAGAGTAATACGCTTAAGTGTTCTCCTAGACTTCATGGCAGCAGGTAAACACCGTGGGGGCGCTTCACTGCTTCAGCCTATGTAACCTGGTGAGTGATTAAACAATGTAACACACCTCTGTAACACACCTTGGTGTTGTCTGTTATAGTGTTGTCCTGGTACTGAAGTTTTAAACATGTCTATTTCCCGCTAACATTTAAGCGCTGCTGAGCGCGTTCATAATCAGCGCTGATTTGCCGTAGTATTCACCAGTGCTCAACAGAAATTAGTGTGATTGGCTGTGAAGGTCATCAGATTGTAAACACAGATAGACGCCGGAGCGTTTTAAAGCAGTGAAGATCACTCGATTCATCAGCGAATTGCTCGTCAGTGTTTGCACTCGGTAAACATCAGTGAAGTGTGGTGAATTGATGACATTCACGGGCAATCACAGTCATTTCTGTTGAGCACGTGAACACAATGGCAAATCAGCGCTGTTTAAGAACTTCATCAACAGTGCTTAAATGTTAACGGGAAATGAACATTTTTTACATTTCAGAACCAAAATTTTGTATCGTGACAGTCTAATATAGTGAAAGAATCAGTTCAACTGTTTAAGTTTGATGAATGGCATCTAAAACGTGTGTTTGGGAAAGATAACATTAATAACTAGTGTCATTTCCCTTAACTTAGCCGAAAATGAGGTGCAATATCCCTTTTTATTTTCACTATTCATTCAGAACAGACCTTCGGGTCACTTGGAAGGAGGTGAAATGATAAATTTGAGTCACTTTGTCTTCGCTGATGAGATATGCAGCCAGGTACACAACATTCCTGTGTTACTCAGGCTATACTTCTGGGTTTCTTTCCACCGCAGCCTTGATTTTGCTTTTTTAATGGCGGCCACGTGAAATCAGTCTATAGACTTCCATTCATACGCACGCAAATGCGTCAGATCGGAAATGTAAGGTCGCGCAACAAGTATCACAGGTCGCTGCGTTGCAAAGTTCAAACTTGGTAAACTCTGACCTGCTAAATCGCATGACTTGACTGCGTGAGACCAATCGAGGATCAAAACATGACCTCAAATTTTAAATATGCACAGATCGCACCTTTTTTTTAATGTCTGATCATCTTGTTTAATTCCGCCCCTTTTCGCAGAGCCATACCACAGAATTTTGCATGCACAAACTCAAGTGTGACCGCAGCTTAACTCACCTGCTGCTGTTTGGATCTGATACCATATACCTGCCCTGTCTTGTAAATCTGTACCAGGTTATTGTGTTGATTAAAGCTTATGGACACTCTGTAGATCCTCTATGCTTCTATGTGTCAACTACTTCTTGTCAAGTCCAGTATTGTTATTTCTCATTTAGCTTTATTGCTTACCTGCAATCTGCGCAGTCACCTCGCTGTTGAATCCAGCTTCTCATCTGCACTCGCCAGCTCCAGCATTTGCTCCACTCTGAGGGAGCCGAGGCGGAATTTCTGTTGTGTTCACCCACGGGTGGCCGGCGAACAGCAGCTGCCTTTGTTCTTCTTTATATTAGATTAAAGACTCATTTGAACGTTATTACTGTCTGTTTTCTGTCCGAGCCTTGACAGTTTTTCTTTAAAACAAGCAATAAAATAAAACAATAATCTGCCAATGGAGTTGGAACATAATATTATGTCAAAAGAAAAAACAAGATTATTAGTTACCCCATTGGCAGATTATTTTCAACCCAGGCTCATTCTGAAAACGTACCCCTGCATTTGTTTCTGGAAATCGCCAAATACGTCCAAGGAGGCACTTTTTTTTTGCAGTTTTTGTTTTCGCAAATCCACCAGAGGCCGCTGTGTACGCTTTGAGACCTCAAATTTCTCTCGCGAGTGCCATTCACGCCTGCTGTTCTCACGTAAAAAATAAGACTTGACTGACCGATCGACTGACCCACCCTCCTCCTTTCCTAAACCCAACCGACAGTGTTTTCAAAAGCAATCCTGAAAAAGAAAAACCCTCATCTGATTTTTACCATGTTTTTAGATTTTACTCACCCTGTTATTTACTTGTTTATTTTATTTTTTGGCTTTTGTTTTTGTCTTACCTGCTTTCTGAAACCCTGTCGAACTCTATCGTCATGGTCAGTTATGCTCCACGCCACAAGTCTGCCGACGTACGCAACGAGCCACTGGGCAAACAGCAAACAAGCTGTCCATACGTAGGTATGCGGTCAGCTGGTAAGCGAGAAAAGGAACGGCGTCATACCGCCCTGTATCGTTCATTTTAAAAACAAAATGCAGCCATGCGTACTTCTGACTACATAATTCGCAATCTCCAGAAATGTATATAGGGGTATGTTTTCAGAATGAGCCAATGTTGCATTATTTTGATTGTTTTTAGGAAAACTCTCTAAATTTTGACTTAATTTCTGAAAACAAATGACAATTGTCTAGAAAAGGCTTCCTGATTTAAGAATTTGTAGAAACAAGACACAAACTCTAAGTACAAACATCATTCTTCACTGAATGCATTCATTTTTGCAGTTCAGCCTCCACATTAGCCTCTAAAGTGCCGTAGGGGGTCTGCATTTAATATCACTGTCAGCTAAAATAATTATTGATTTAATAATTTCTGAAATTGATTTGGATGCATTTTCTGTATTCATATTTTATGCTTGCGATCTCCTTCAGCAAGAGAATTTATGATGAATGTGAAAGCTGCATTTTCCGCTCCGACTAAGAGCTGCTTATATATTAGCTGACTAATGTAGCATGCCCAGGCTCTCTCTCTCTCTCTCTCTCTCTCTCTCTGTGTGTGTGTGTGTGTGTGTGTGTGTGTGTGTGTGTGTGTGTGTGTGTGTGTGTAGCGCTGGAACTGAATGGTAGGAGGCAAATGGAGACGCCATCACTCAATCTCACATGTGATTAGACAGGCTTTTCTCTCTCTTTCAGCCTCAGGGAGAATCTTGTAGTGTTTTGACTCATTATCAGAAGTGTAAGTGCAAACGATCAGCCTATTATGAACTCCTATGCTGTAAATCCACATTTAAAGATATGCGCATACACAAAAAAATGGCTCAGTTGGGGTCAAATTCTGCTCATTAATGTCATGTGGAACTTTATTGTTGTACATCTGGACCCAACTGGGGAAGTGAAGAAGCATCTGAGATCTGAATGCACTGTAAATTATATCCATTAATGAGCAGTTTTCCCTGTTTTTTGATTAATGTTTTAATTTTCCATATTTATTTCTGCTTTTGAATTGCATTGGGGGAGCTTGATCTTTCTTCCAATAACTTTTAACCTTGGAAAGTTATAGAAAGTGAATTTTATGGATATGTGTAATAGTGTGCGGTGTTGTATTGTCTAGGTTGGTGTTGTATATTACGCTATAGAAATCGTGTAATAAACTGCAGGACATTTTTTTTCTTATTTTACAGACTTATTTTTTCTAGATATTATTTTGTATACATTATATTATTATTATAAACTACTAAATGTCAATAAAAATAAAAAGTGCTGCGTGAAAGAATGTCCAAAATGATAGTAAACTTTAGCGGATTAACCTAAATCTATTGCCATGTGGATGGGGCCTGATTTCAGTGCCAGAAATCATCCGATTAATTATAATTTCCATGATCTAATATTTAATGTAGTCTGATATTGACTATACAGTAGCAATACATTGTCCTAGACATGTATATAACATAAAAAGCTGTATAGAAGTTAAAAACTAAATTACACTACCTGACAAAAGTCTTGTGGCCTATCCAAGTTTTAGGAACACAAATAATAACTGGACTTCTAGTTGATCATTTGGTATCAGAAGTGTCTTCTATGAAAGGCAAAGGCCTCTAGATGACGCTTATTTAAGCACAATAAAATATGATCATGCCTTGATTATGAATGACAAAAGTCTCATCACTGAACCTTCAATAATGTCCAGTATAGAATATAAAGTCATGCTGCAGTGGAAACAGAATGAATATTGTGTCTGACTCCATCATGAGCTTGGAGGACTGCATCCATACATCTCTGAATGACTCAAATCACGCATTAATAAAGTCATCTGGAATGGAGAAGAAAGCCTTCTTGCAGGACTCCCAGAGTTCATCAAGAGTCTTTGGGTTCATCTTCAACGCCTCCTCCTTCTTCTTACCTCAATTTTTTCTTTGCTCAATATTGTTCATGTCTGGTGACTGGGCTGGCCAATCCTGGAGCAGCTTGATCTTCTTTGCTTTCAAGATCTTTGATGTGGAGGCTGAAGTATGAGAAGGAGCGCTATCCTGCTGGAGAATTGTCCCTCTCCTGTGGTTTGTAATGTAATGGACAGCACAAATGTCTTTACCTCAGGCTGTTGATGTTTATCATTCACTCAGCAGATCTCTCGCACGCCCCCATACTGAATGGAACTCCAAACCATGATTTTTCCTTCACCAAACTTGACTGATTTCTATGAGAATCTTGGCTCCATGCTGGTTCCAGTAGCTCTTCTGCAGTCATTGTGATGATTGGGATGCAGTTCAACAGATAATTCAGCAGAAAAATCCACCTTCTGACACTTTTCCAAATGATCAACTAGAAGTCAAGTTATTATTGGTTGCTCTTACAACTGGGATCCACAACAAGACTTTTGTCAGTGGTGTAAATATATAGTGAAGCTTACATTTTTAAAGTTTACTTCATTTAAAGGCACAATGATTTTGCCTTAAACTCCTAATTAGCTGCATAATAATAGTTATTATGGTAGTAGTCGGGGTTAGGTTTAGAGATGTAGAATAAAATCTTGCAGAATATGTGTTTTGAGTACTAATGAGCAGTATGTAATAATTGAACAATATGCAGATGATAAGTCAGTGAATAATAATGAGAATTAGCAGCGTTACCTAAAGTTTTAAATGCAGAATTAATAAAACTAAACAATTAGAAGAAAGAAACCAAGGTTCTCATCTGAAAGCAGCATTGACCTACATAGTAATATGCAATGCATCCTCTCAGGCATGTTATGCACTTATGAGTGCACAATAGTGTACTGGCAGAGCAAATTAGGTCTGCAAATGTAAAGTGGAGCGAGACCGGTGGCACTGTTTCTGGCTCTGTGTCATTACTACAAGATTTGGAGAATGCCACTTTCAGAAAACAATCTAGATAAATGTTATAAGCTTTTCAGTTCTGTGCAGAAAAAACGAGGGAAACTGAGGCAATGAACAAAAGATGCATGAAAAAAGGCCACACTTCATTTTAATGTCCAATTCATGCTATTAACAAATCATTAGATATGAGTTTTAGCTCAGTAAATGACTAATTAGCTGCTTATTAATAGTTATTAAATTAGTAGTTAGGTTTAGGATTAGGGATGTAGAATAAGAGCATGCTTTATAAGCAAAATGCAAATTTCAGGGAGTTCACTAATTAACTAATTAGACAAAGTAAAACTTACTAATTAACACATACTGTAATCCCCCGGGCGACATGGTGGCGCAGTAGGTAGTGCTGTTGCCTCACAGCAAGAAGGTCGCTGGTTCGAGCCTCGGCTGGGTCAGTTGGCATTTCTGTGTGGATTTTGCATGTTCTCCCAGCATTTGCGTGGGTTTCTTCCGGGAGATCTGGTTTGCCCAACAAGTCCAAAGACATGTGGTACAGGTGAATTGGGTAAGCTAAATTGTCTGTAGCGTATGTGTGTGAATGAGAGTGTTTGGGTGTTCCCCAGTGATGGGTAGCAGCTGGAAGGGCATCCTCTGCATAAAACATATGCTGGATAAGTTGTCGGTTCATTCCGCTGTGGCGACCCCAGATTAATAAAGAGACTAAGCTGAAAATAAAATGAATGAATGAATAATTGTAATCCCCCCCTAAAAAAGGTAAAATTTGACCACCCCCCCCCCCCTTACCATTTTTAATTCATGACCATTAATAGAACTATAAATCTGAGCCCAAAACAGGTTTCTGTACAGTATATGCTAGGTCAGAATTAATAAAACATATGATTGCATTGAATGTAAGACTTTGGCTCACTGAGGCATGCATATATATTACATATACTGCTAAAAAAAAGCAGACTCCCCTGTCAATGTATAATCCACACACTGCTTATAAGTACTAATAAACAACCAACCCCGGCTCATCATGGATATGTAGGTCTACATTTCCGGGCACAGCAACATATGTATCTGGAGGCACATCTGGTACAGTTTTTGTTTTTGCAAATCCCCCAGAGGCCGCTGTGTATGCTTTTGATGATCACAAATTTCTCTCGCGCTTCCTTTTTTTCTTGTAAATCCACCAGAGGGCGCAATTTACACTTCAGGCAACCAGGCCAGCATGACCGACTGACCCACCCCTTCCCTAAAACTAATCAAGAGTGTTTTTTAAAAGCAATCCAGAAAAAGAATAGCTGTCGCAGTTCTTCTTCAGACTCGAAGCTCCTCGTTGCGGTCAAGTCCACTGACGTAATGTAAGAAGGCATACATACGGAGGCAAGGGGCCGGCGGTAGTGCAAAAAAAACAAAAAACAGAAGCCTTCTGCGACTCATAGCATTCATTTAACAGATGAAATGAAGTCATATGTACTTCTGGCTACATAATTCGTGCTCTCAAAATGTAGACAGGGATACGTATCCACAATAAGCCTGTCATAATTCGCACACTGCTTATAAGTACTAATAAACAACTTGTCAACAAGTCAGCTTTCCTGTTAAACTAAACAATGGGGGTTTTTATCTTGAAGTTTGGTGATTATATCTTGAATTTGGTGATTTTTTTT
>CAIGQZ010031698.1:913667-929255 GCA_903798205.1 Danio tinwini | reverse complement strand
GTGTGTGTGTGTGTGTGTGTGTGTGTGTGTGTGTGTGTGTGTGTGTGGTATCTGCAATGACAGGCCGGCGGAGGGTTTCAGGAAGCTGCTGATAATTTTAGATTCCCCAGAAAAGCTCAGAGCAAAGACAGAGTGAAGCGGACAGGCATGAATGGAGAAGGAACAGCGCTAAAATAATGACCTCAGCTTCTCTCAGACACTGCCCTCCGTCCACTGCTGTAAAATAACACAGTACAAATACTCACATTACTGTAATTAGGGTGTTTTTCTCCTTGATTGTACTGTACTAAGGAATTTTACAAATGTGTGCTTTTACTTTTACTCGAGTATATTTTTAGTGCTGTATCTCTATTTCTATTGTGCTTTTTTCCTCCAGTCTGCAGTCACTACGTTTATTTATTTAACTGATTTTGTTTGTCTACAGTGTTTGGCTGAGTAGAATAATCAGTCCTGTAGAATAATTCCCATCCAGTCAAATCACACATAGAAAAATAACAAGAGACAGACCTCAGGACATAAACACTTTATAAATGCAGCAGCAACTGAGAGACAGTTTTGATGATGATGATGATGATGATGAAGATGCACTAACATGCACCAGCTAAGACCTGTTTAAACTATCTAATTGCAGTCTAAACCATCTAAGCACAGTTGAAACTATCTAAGAACAGTCTAAACCATCTAAGAAAAGTCAAAAGCATATAAGACCAGTTTAAACCATCTAAGAACAGTCTGAACTAGCTAAGACCAGTTTAAACCGGCTAAGACTAGTTTAAGCCATTTAAGAACAGTCTAAAGCGGCTAAGACCAATTTAAACCATCTAAGAACAGTCTAAACCGGCTAAGACCAGTTTAAAGCATCTAAGAACAGTCTAAATCGGCTAAGACCAGTCTAAACCATCTAAGAACAGTCTAAAGCATCTAAGACCAGTTTAAACCATCTAAGAACAGTCTAAACTAGCTAAGACCAGTTTAAACCATCTAAGAACAGTTTAAACCGGCTAAGACTCGTTTAAGCCATTTAAGAACAGTCTAAAGCGGCTAAGACCAGTTTAAACCATCTAAGAACAGTGTAAACCGGCTAAGACCAATTTAAACCATCTAAGAACAGTCTAAACCTTCTAAGAACAGTCTAAACCAGCTAAGACCAGTTTACACCATCTAAGAGCAGTCTAAAGCAGCTAAGACCAGTTAAAAACATCTAAGAACAGTTTAAACTGGCTAAGACCAGTTTAAACCATTTAAGAAGAGTCTAAAGCGGCTAAGACCAGTTTAAAGCCTCTAAAAAGAGTCTAAACCGGCTAATACCAGTTTAAAGCATCTAAGAACAGTCTAAATTGGCTAAGACCAGTCTAAACCATCTAAGAACAGTCTAAACCGGCTAAGACCAGTTTAAACCATCTAAGAACAGTCTAAACCAGTTAAGATCACTTTAAACCAGCTAAGAACAGCAGCATATGCTTTATCCATATGCCCTTCAAACCACAAACCAGTACTGGGAAACACCCATGCACATTCACATTCACACACACACATTGTACACTACAGCCAACTTAATTCATCAATTCCCTATAGCGCATGTGTTTGGACTGTGGGGGAAACCGGAGCACCCGGAGGAAACCCACCTACGTTTTTTTTTTTTGTTGTTGTTGCAGTTTTTATGTTTGCAAATCCACCAGAGGCTGCTGTGTACGCTTTTGCAGATCTCAAATTTCACTCGCAAGTGCCATTCACACCTGCTGTTCTCACGTAAATCCACCAGAGGCCGCTGTCGACTGACTGACTGGCTGACTGACTGACTGACTGACTGACCGACCCACCGCCTTCCCTAAGCCCAACCGGCAGTGTTTTCGGAAGCAATTCAGAAAAGGAAAAGCCCTCATGGTCGCCTGATTTTTACCATGTTTTCAGAATTTACCACATTCTCACCCTCTTATTTACATGTTTGTTTTATTTTTTGGCTTTTGTTTTCATCTTACCAGCTTTCTGGAACCGTTCTACGCCAGACTCGAAACCCGTCGTTGTGGTCACTTCCTCTCTGCGTCTCAAGTTCACCAACGTACATGTCAAACTACTGGACAAACTGGTAACAGTTCATCCATATGGAGGAAAGCGTTCAGCTGGTAAATGAGAAAAGGAACAGCATCACACCGCCCCATAGCGTTCGCTTTAAAGACAAAATGCAGCCACACATACTTCTAGCTGCATAATTCGCAACCTCCAGAAAAGTATATAGGGCTATGTTTTCAGAATGAGCCAAAGTCGGATGTAATCTACAATTTTAGAACCCGTTCACACAAAGCATGATAATGATAAATATAGATATAATGATAAATAACTTTGTGTCCACTCAGACCAGGGTGCAAACTACAGGGGAGCTAAGGGGGAGCTCGGCTCCCCTAAATAAGACATGGGCTCCCCTGAAAACATGATTTGTGAAATTTTGGGGGCTCTCAAAAATATAGACAATGTGTTATTTTGATGTGCGGTTTCAGTATTGTGTAACGTGATCATGGATTATTATGTGTAAAAGGGCAAGAATATTATTCATTCATGCATGACAGTGATTTACACCTCACTACAGAGATAACTGATAGAAAGATAACTACACCATATCCTGGTCATGTGCATCAAGGTGTAGCGCCGCTGAGAAGCAAAGTCCAGTCATGTCAAAGACTGACAGCCAGATGCTTTCATATGGACGTTGATTTATTTTCTGAAACAAATGATGTGCCGTTGTGTTTCATTTTATTTGCTTCATACAGTAGGCCGATACAATGTACTTTTTTTTTTACATCGTGACATTGCTGTAAATAAGTTGGACTATTAAAAAAGCAGGTAAACTTGACAAAACTGAACCCCTTTCAGTGATGTTTCTTTCCTTTTCGAATTCGCGATTGTTTTACCGGTGTGGATTCCATCTCTGTTATTCGCAGATAATGTTGTCCTATTGGCTTCATCGAACATGAACCTTCAGCATGCACTGGGGCAGCTTGCTGCAGAGTGTGACGCGGTTGGGATGAGAATCAGCACCTTCAAGTCCGAGACCATGGTGCTCCACTGGAAAAAGGTGGTTTGCCATCTCCAGGTTGGAGGAAAGTCCTTACCCCAGGTGGAGGAGTCAGGTATCTTGGGGTTTTGTTCACAAGTGAGGGAAGAATGGAGCGTGACAGGCGAATTGGTGCAGCAGTATAGGGTCAATATACCGGTCCGTTGTGGTAAAGAAGGAGCTGAGCCCAAAGGCAAAGCTCTCAATTTACAGGTTAATCTATGTTCCTACTCTCACGAGGTTGGGTCATGACTGAAAGGACAAGATCTCGGATACAAGCGGCCGAAAAGAGTTTCCTTCGCAGGGTGGCAGGGCGCACCCTTAAAGATAGGGTAAGAAGCTCTGTCACCCGGGAGGAGCTTGGAGTAGAGCCACTGCTCCTCCACATCAAGAGAAGTCAGCTGAGGTGGCTCAGGCATCTGTTTTGGATGCCTCCTGGATGCCCAGGGAGGTGTTTCAGGCATGTCTCACCGAGAGGAGGCCTCGGGGAAGACCCAGACACGCTGGAGGGACTATGTCTGTGGGCTGGCCTGGGAACGCCTCGGGATCCCCCCGGAGGAAGTGTCTGGGGTTCTCTCCTAAGACTGCTGCCCCCCAACCCGACCCGGAAAAGCGAATGAAAATGAATAAATGAATAAATGAACAGTGAGATCCCATGACATTCAATAGCCCTATGTAAAATATAGAAGAGCGAATAGAAAGGTAAAATTAGACAACGATGTTTAGGCTGCTGTTGTTTGTGCATGTAAAACAAATTCCCCAAAAACATCCCTCAAAAAACATTTTCAAGGAACAAAAAAGGTTATTGATGGGAAAACAAGTGCTTTTGAGCGAGAAAGTAAACCAAAACTATTATTAATTTAGCCTACTTTGTAATATTAGTTATAATATATTAATATTTGTTTTATAGTTATAGATTGTTTGTTTATACATTGCTGTTTAAGGACAGGGATCCTGTGTGTTTTAGAGCCTACATCATTGAGGCAAGGGACCCCCCCCTCCCCCGTATTCAATATTTAATACTCAACTTAATGAGTATGTTAAGAATTGCTGCTACTTTTTACACATACTTTGAGTAGTGTTTAGTACAGATGTATTTACTCTGCCTGCACTACATTTATTCATTCATTCATTTTCTTTTCAGCTCACTTTATTTATTATTCAGGGGTCAACTAAGAGTTCTTAGATGGTTTAAACTGGTCTAGAACCGCCCTTCCAGCTGCAACCCAGTACTGGGAAACACCCATACACACTCATACACTACGGACAATTTAGCTTACCCAATTCCCCTATAGCGCATGTGTTTGGACTTGTGGAGGAAACCAGAGCACCCGGAGGAAACCCACACCAACATGGGGAGAACATGCAAACTCCATACAGAAATGCCAACTGATCCAGCCGGGACTTGAACCAGCAATCTTCTTGCTGTGAGGCGACAGTACTGACCACTGCGCCACCGCGCTGCCCGCACTACATTTATTTATTTATTTATTGTCACGTAATGGCACTTTTAGTCGAGTCTGCTTTTCCAGCACTGCTTCAGTCCTCGGTCACGCTTGTTTTCTGTGTTTGCCTGGAGCTCATCAGCGTGTGGATGGCCTGAGTCACGCTCACATCTCATTATTACAATACCGCTAAAGAGCTCTCCAAACATCATTAGCGCTGTTTATCACGCATAAGGTCAAGCAACATCTCCAGAACTGGAAACACAGGCTCTGCCAAATCCAAAATAGAGCCGTTTGAGCTTCATTAGAGCTGCGGTTCATCCAGGGAGAAACACACTGATTCATTCATTCAGTTTTACTATTATTATTATTATTATTATTAGCACGTCAAGTTGGCTAATTGTGTTTTGCTTGTTCAGTCGTTTGAAATTCACGTCGAAAAGTCTTTGCTCATTACGATGCAAAGCGACAGCTCCATATTGCTTTTAAATCTGCCTCGCAGTTATGCTGCATCATAATTTACATGCTAGGAAATGAAGTGAAATGATGTGCAGTCGCTTATGTAAGATAAAGAGGAAGTGCATCTTCAGCTCTGACACGCGATGCACGTTACCACAGATTTGTTCATATCAGCTGTCGGGACTCATTTTTAATCCTGACACAAACTAGCTGGATTATTGGAAGCGGCACGCTGAGGGGAGAGTTTATTGAAAAGGATCTGTGTTCGTGGAGGAATTTTAGAGATATTGCACTGTACGCACTGTAAAAAGATATCTGTGAATAAACAGTTTCTGTATTTTGGGTTGATTTGCGGTGGTGAATTGCATTGTGGGATGTTGATGTCCACTTCTGATGTTAAAAACTCAACTATACAGTTTAACAAAGAGACTTTTATTGACGTTTTAGTCATTTGAGATAATGTAATAATTCATTCATTCATTCATTTTCTTTTCAGCTTAGTCCCTTTATTAATCTGGGGTCGCCACAGCGGAATGAACCGCCAACTTATTCAGCATATGTTTTACACAGCGGATGCCCTTCCAGCTGTAAGCCAGTACTGGGCAACATCCATACACACTTATTCACTACAGATAATTTAGCCTACCCAATTCACCTACACCACATTTTTGGACTTGTGGGGGAAACTGGATCACCCGGAGAAAACCCACGCCGACACCGGGAAAACATGCAAACTCCTCACAGAAACGCCAACTGACCCAGCCGAGGCTTGAACCAGCAACCTTCTTGCTGTAAGGCAATTGTGCTACCCACTGTGCCACCGTGCTTCCCCTAATGTAATAATGTATAAGAAATAATATCTAGAGAAAATAGGGTGACACGGTGGCTCAGTGTGTCCTCACAGCAAGAAGGTCACTGGTTCGAGTCCTGCCTGGGCCAGTTAGTGTTTCTGTGTGGAGTTTGCATGTTCTCCCTGTGTTGGTGTGGGTTTCCTCAGGGTGCTCCAGTTTCCCCCACAGTCCAAACACATGTGCTATAGGAGAATTGATTAACTAAATTGACCGTAGTGTATGAGTGTGTGTATGAATGAGTGTGTATGGGTGTTTCCCAGTAATGGGTTGCGGCTGGAAGGGCATCCGCTGCTTAAAAAACATATGCTGGAATAGTTAATAAGGGGGTAAGCCAAAGGATAGTGAATGAATCTAGAGAAATAATTCTGTAAAATAAAAGAAAATGTGCTGCAGTTTATTATAAGGTTTTTGTAGTGTAATATACACCACCAACACACACAGTACAGCACTGCACACTATTACACATGCTTATAAAAGTCTCTTTTTGGAACATTTCAACTTGTTGGAAAAAAGATCAAGGTCCTATAATGCAAGAATGCGCACAAATAATGTTTTATAAGCAGTGGTGTAAAGAAACAAGCTACAAATACTCAAATTACTGTAATGGAGTAGTTTTTCCTCAGTAATTTTAATTTACCAAGTAGTTTTAAAAGTGTGTACTTTTACTTTCCCTTGAGTACATTTTTAGTGCTGTATTGGTACTTTTACTCCACTATTTTCCCTCAACCTGCAGTCACTATTTTTTCTTATCTACGGGGATTAGAAAAATCAGTCCTGTGATTCCTGTCCAATCAAATCACACACAGAAGGTAAATCGCATCATAATGAACTACCTCAAGACATGTGTGCTTTATAATTATGAAGAAGATGTCCAAAATCTTTACACGCATTGACCCAGAGACTGTTTAGATGCAGGTCACTGATGAGAAGATGACGGATGTTTACTGTATGATGACCGAAATGGCCTTAAACTTCCAGCAGGCACAAGACATCAACATGATGTCAGATTGACATTGCACCCCAACGTCGTTTGTTGGGGAATAAAAATCGGGTTGACATTAGAATGCAAAGTCAGACTGACGTCAATGTCCATTGTCCAACCTAAAATCAACCAAATATCAACGTCTAATGATGTTACAGCTTGATGTTGTGTGGACGTTACCACTATGAAATCTATCAAATGTTGGATTTTGGTTGCCATACCTGATGAATAAATATGACTTAGCTTTAAGATCTTGGCTCAAAGTTAGATTTTAGGTAACTTTCTAACACAACCTAAAATCAACCAAATATCAACGTCATTTGATGTCGTTATTGGACGTCAAAATAATGTTGTTCTTAGACACTGGCTAGACAGTGAATTTTGTTCACCCAACATCACAACGTAAATCTAACCTAAAATTAACGCCTTATGATGTTGTGTCCCTGCTGGGCAATAACTAAATGCACTACAGAATGTTACGTTTACACACATCCACAAATTACATATAAATGCATCAGCCTTAAGCGACGCTGTGGCGCAGTAGGTAGTGCTGTCACCTCACAGCAAGAAGGTCGCTAGTTTGAGCCTTGACTGGGTCAGTTGGTGTTTCTGTGTGGAGTTTGCATGTTCTCCCTGCGTTCGCATGGCTTTCCTCTGCGTGCTCCTGTTTCCCCCACAGTCCAAACACATGCAGTACAGGTGAATTGGGTAGGCTAAATTGTCTGTAGCGTGTGAATGAGTGTGCATGGATGCTTTTACAGAGATGGGTTGCAGCTGGTAGGGCATCCGCTGCATAAACATATACTGGTTAAGTTGGCGGTTCATTCCGCTGTGGCGACCCCAGATTAATAAAGGAACTAAGCCAAAAAGAAAATGAATGAATGAATGCATTAACCTTGCATACTCACACTAAAGCAGTCAACTTTATCAAAATAAGTGTTGTTAACTCAAAATTTACTGAAAGTTAGTTCTTCTCATTTGAAAAGAGTTTTGAACTCAGTGTTGAAGGTAATGAGTTAATTAAAAACCTCATTACTTCAAATTAAACGGATTAGTTTTTGAACTTAAATGGTTTATTGCAATCGGTTTCCTCAAATGGTTTGAGTTAGCTTAACGTTTTGGGTTTTACAGTGACTACTCACTACTCTTGAGTACTTTTGAAAGAGCTACTTTTTACCCATACTTTGAGTAATATTTACAACAGATTTTGTGGCTCGTTTCCACAGTACGGGTCACCTTTTATCAGGCTTGCGTTTCCACTGCTAAAAGGGTACTAATGGTACTCTTGGTGGGCTTGGTGTACAACAGAAAGTTGCAGTCGACGTCATTTTCACTCGAGAAAATGTCTACAGTAAAGCTGTACGGGTCGCTCACATATCATATGAGCAGCACTTCTCACAAAACAGATGCTTTACACACATAAATACTGTATAAATGTTTATTACTAACTTTACTATGAACATGAGTTGATTATAACTGCAGATCAATGACAGTGTGAAATAGCCTACTGTAACGTCTGCAATTATATAAAATAAATAAATAAATGAACATATATGAACACATACAGACCCTTACAGTCTCCGATATGTTACCACTTACAGATAAACTACACTCAGCAGACATTTAGTCCTTATTTAGGTTCAAAACAGCAGGAAATAGAGCCCACAGTCAGCAAACCTCTCATGATTAAATGTGTCTGTAATCTTCAGCAGCACGTGTAGCCTCTTGTTAGAGTAACTCCATCATTCAGAGTTCATAATAGTCCAGAAGGTGATGATAATAGTTCAACATGGCAGTTTGTTCACGTTTGCTGTAGTAATAATAATCTGCTCCTTTATTTCTGGCTTCTCCTTTTGTTTTTTGGCGCGTCGCTCTCACGTTTGTCAGTTTCTGACAGGATCAGGTTTCAAAAGCACGTCAATAATCAAGCGCACGTTATCATCATCAGCTCAACAAGTTTGTTATTTCAGATATAGATGCGCGGCGAGAGCAAGCTAGAAAGCGAAACCGCTCGCGCTTCAGACTGGCTCGTAAAAAACTACAGGACACAGGGTAAAATCTGCTCTTCTTTTTGGCTTTGTGGCTGTTCAACAAGACGACAACAAGGTTCATTTGAGTCCGGGTCGACCAGGCTCATTATTATATGTATATATCATTACGCTGTAATCTCTCAGCTGTGTATTAAAACATGGCGGCTTCTTTGTTTTCATTCTGGCTTGTTGCATGAGCTTGTGACGTATCTCTGTAAACCAATAGCGTTCAGCTGCGTGTCTAGCTCCACCTTTTGGTACCCTTTCTCGTGTTTGGTACCCTTTCAAAAGGGTGCCGAAAAAGGGGTACGGTACGGTTCGGTTCGGTAGGCCTTTTGACAGTGGAAACAGCCTTAAAAGCATACCGAACCGTACTGTACCACTCAGTGGAAACGGGCCGTTACTCTACTTGCACTACATTTTAGGCAAGTAATGGTACTTTTACTTAAGCATGATTTTTCAGAACCTTTTTGCACCACTGTTTATAACGCTTTGAAACTGCCACTTTTAGGTTTTGATCCAAATTGTGCTGTTTTGGTTGCTTTAAATGCAAATAAGATTCTGCTCTTTTCATAGGAGGGCAGAGCTACAGCCACCTGTGCCTAGCAGTGAAAGTTTATATGCTCAAGCAAATATGCTGGTGAGAGTTTTATTTGTGTTCGGAGCAGGTTAAGGTAAACCTCTTTAGGACTTATTGCAGTTCTTTATACACAGCTTCTCTGTGATATAATTCCAATAAGTTGCAGTTTGCATACAATGATTGTATGAGGATACTTCTTAAACAGACAGTGTAGCGCAAGTGAATTATTTTGTAAGGTAAGAGTTCGATTATTTTTAATTATTTTTCGATTAGTTTTGATGAGAAATTTGATCTATAAGTTTATCTGTCGATTGGAGAGTTCTCAGAATTTTAATGTTGTTGATAAACTCTAGGATTACTGAGGTGCCTTTTCAGTCACCTTTGATGAAATATTGGTCTTTTTTAAATGTATATTGTTTGGTTTGTATTGTTTAGTCTGTCTTTTGCACTATTGGACCTAGTGTCTGGAATAAAGAGAATATATACATAGTGGCAGATGTAAATCAGCACTGTGTGTGTTGTGAGTGCTGGTCAGGTGTGCATGTGTGCTTCAGTGTCAGTGTGTGCTTCATGCTTCTGTCAGTCTATGTCGCTCCTGTTCATTTGTGCTTCATCTAAAACTCCACATCTATAATCCTCTTAGTCTATGTTGACATTATCTTCAGCAGCTCAAACACTCTAATGGCTAATGGACAGACCACTGCTTCTCACTATGGGCTGCTGTTTATGCTAATGAGGGAGAGATGGGCACTAGTGGGCGGGGCTTTTCCCCTCTGCTGACACGTACAAAGGGAGAATGTCAATCAAAGTGTTTCTGCAGACTGTTTTGATCAAGTCTGATTATATAAATAAATTAATTTTTACTATTAGAGGCTGGATATATTCACACACTGTTGCCTGTGTTTAACCCTCTTATAAAAGTGATTTTTCTATAGTAGGTGTCCCTTAAATGCAGTCTTTCAGAGGTGTGTGTGGTGTTCTGCTGCTCCACATGGCAGAGCATAATCACAGTGGAGTGAAAGCCATCACACATTCTGCAGGCGATTGACTATTAATTTTTTAAAACTCATTTTCTGCTCTGTCTGAGTGACTTTGGGAACGCATTTTCTCACTCAGCCAACAAATATAGATTGCCAGTGCTATTCTCATCAGAGGCGAAGAAAAGGTTTTCGGCAAGGTGTTCTTTCCAGTTGATTTTTCACATTCATATCGCCCTCTCTCAGATCTGTTTCTATATTTGTGATGCATCTCTGGGTGAATGTGTCTCACTGTTCATTACATGTAAATAGATTTCTACTGAGGAATCAATACTGGCCTGATGAAGCATATAACTCACACACCCACACAGAATAATACATATATTAATCAATATTTATGGATGTTAGTGCATGTGTGTGTGTGTGTGTGCACAATCAAAATTATAACCAGATTACCTGATTTAAGCCATAACAATACATTTCTTGATTTAGTGGACATCAGAGTGATCAATATTAAATAATATGCTAATGATTTAGTCACATAAGTTCTCCCATAGTTACATCCCAAATGGAAAAATTACTGTAGTATACTGCAGTGTTTTTGAACCATACAATAGTAACTGGCATACTGGTATACTGGTAATGAAGCAGTTGTGGAAATTCTGTTGTTGCTATGGTAACATAACAACTACATTAATTAATCTGTTGTGGTGATTCTACAGTTGCTATGGTAACACATCATCTATGGTAATTGATATGTTGTGGAAATCCTGTTGTTGCTATGTTAACACAACAACTACAGTAATTAATCTGTTGTGTTGATTCTACAGTTGCTATGGTAACACAACAACTATAGTAATTGAACTGTTGTGGTGATTCTGCAGTTGCTATGGTAACATAACATCTATAGTAATTGATCTGTTGTGGTGATTCTACAGTTGCTATGGTAACAAAACAACTACAGTAATTAATCAGTTGTGTTGATTCTACAGTTGCTATGGTAACACAACAACTACAGTAATTAATCTGTTGTGTTGATTCTACAGCTGCTATGGTAACACGACATCTACAGTAATTAATCTGTTGTGGTGATTCTACAGTTGCTATGGTAACACAACAACAATAGTAATTAGTCTGTTGTGGTGACCTACAGTTGCTATGGTAACACAACAACTATAGCAATTAGTCCATTTTGCTGATTCTACAGTTGCTACGGTAACACAACAACTACAGTAACTGATTAGTTGTGATGATTCTACAAATGCAATGGTAACACAACATCTATAGTAATTGATCTGTTGTGGCGATTCTACAGTTTCTATGGTAACACAACAACTATAGTAACTGATCAGTTGTCATGATTCTACAGTTGCTATGGTAACTCAACATCTATTGTAATACGTAAAGTCTAGAGGATATGCTGCCGACCGGAAGTGCGAAATGCACATCAATGTAGCAGCATTCTTTATGACACTGTATAACAATTAATAATATTTTAACATTACTGTGACGGCTGGTATAGGGTTGGGGTGGGGGTACGACTTAAAAAAGACAATAAATGGGAAATTATATATATATTCGAGTCCTGAGCGGGAGGTAACACCCGACTCTGATTGAGTCTGAAACTCTGTGATTGGGCCTGATTTCTGATTACATGATCAGGTCTGGACGTCCCTAAATTTGTTTTTATTTTTAAATTGTCCGTTGTGTATACTGTAAGTGTGTGTGTGAATGTTTCCCATTGATGGGTTGCAGCTGGAAGGGCATCCGCTGCGTAAAACGTATGCTGGATAAGTTGTCGGTTCATTCCGCCGTGTCGACCCCTGACTAATAAAGGGACTAAGCCGAAAGGAAAATGAATGAATGAATTCAGTATCAGACTGTCTGATGTGTGTGTGTGTGTGTGTGTGTGTGTGTGTGTTTGTTTGTTTGTTTGTTCATCTGTTTGTTTGTGTGTCTGTGTGTATGTCAGAGTGTAGGTGTGTGTCTGTGTGTGTTTCTGTCAGTCTTTGTTTGTGTGTGTGTGTGTGTGTGTGTTTTAGCCTATATTTGTGTGTACTGTATGTATCAGCATGTGTGTGTTTCTGTTAGTATTTGTTTGTTTGTGTGCGTGTTTGTGTGCGTGTGTGTGTGTGTGTGTGTGTGTGTGTGTGTGTGTGTGTTTGTCCTCCAGCATCCCTCGCTCCGCTCCTCCCTCTCTTCACCTCCGTCCCACTTTCTCCTCTGTTTTCTGCAGATATCTAGAGTCACATTGGCTGGCATGTGAGCAGTGCTGCGGTTGCGTAATGTGTGTCTCGTCCCCACAGGCTCTCACTGCTCCTCACACTGTCCTCCTGTCTTACACACACACACACACACACACACACACACACATACAGACTTGTTCCTATATCCCGGTGGGGACGCTCATAGACATAATGATGTTTCTACCATACAAACCAGATGTACCCCAGGGGACCTTAATTTTGGTGACACAAGTTCCCATGAAACTGTGTGCATTTAGGTTTAAGCCCCCACTGGGATATAAAAACAAGTACACACACACACACACACACACACACACACACATATATATACAACCAAAGCAAATGTGCACACAAACACACACAGACACACAAATCTTGTCATTTAGACATTGTTATCCCATCTGAATTTTTTAGGGGTGTGGGTCATTGGATTCACAGATATTTAGCAGAATGTTTAGGCTGCTCTTTCACGTGTAATAATTTAAACAATAATCTGCTAATTTTGAATGGCCATCAGTGTTGAATGATGATGAAGACGCAGTTACAGCATCAGCAGGCAGAGGGAAACATTAACCAAAGCATAATAAACAAACTAATCTGACACCATTTAACCCCATAGTATTTATTCTTCCAACTATGGCGGTAAATTTGTGTCAAAAAAAAAAATCCTTTGTGTTCAGCAGAGCAAGGAAATGTATGTAGGTTTGACATAAAATAAGGGTGGGGAAAACCTGCGTTGTGAACTGATACCTCACACTAGGCTTGGGCGGTAATAAGGTATACCGCGGTATCTAAAAATAGCAACGTATCAGTTTCAATACCGTTATACCGTCATAAAAAACAATGCACTTATATAGGAGACAAGGATTGAGTTGTGCACCAAGTGACCTGGTCTCGAAAAAGAGCACGACCTCAGCAGTTTGGCAGCATTTCAAGTTTTGACCGAACGAGAAGCGAGAGGCGGTAGATACGGAAGAGGCAATTTGCAAATTGTGCAACATAAAGGTGACCGCGAGAGATGGAAACACCTCAAACTTAAGATTGCAAAACTACAATCCACTAACTGCAGCGAGGATGAACCCAAGTTCAGTGCCTCCCGATGCAGGACCAACAATGTCTAGGTCATCGCCAGTACTCAGCTGATGATAACGGGGGCCTTGGGGAAAACAACAAAGTACAAAAAGGCACAGTGTCCAATGGAAAACCTGTACTGATGCAGGGACAAACTAGTTGGCGAAGGAAATGGTCTCTTTCCACACTTTAAAAAAAAGTCCTTTAAGGACATTGTTAAATTGAATTGATTTGTCTGTATGTCTCTGCACGAAAACTGTTCTGGATGTTTATGTTAATTTATTTCTGCTTGACTGTTGTATTTGCACTTTTTTTATGAACTGCTATTTGTTGCTAATAAAAATTGTGATTATTGTTGTGCATGTTATTTTGTTATGGTTTCGGTATTAGTGTTTGGTATTCAGTTTCTGAGTGATTTAGGCACAAGCCAACAGTTTGATGATGCTATCTGAGCCTTATGTCATAATTTTTAGGTTATTTACGGTAATACCGTATACCGAGGTAAAATAGGGAGGTTTCATGGTATCAAAATTTGAATACCACCTAAGCCTACCTCACACAATCATAAACAATCTGTGATGGTAATTATACTTACAGCATACCATAATAATAATAATAATAATAATAATAATAATAACTAGAATTGTACATTTTCTAAAGAAAATGTGAGTGGGGTTTGCGTGGCAAATCGATGGGGTACAATGCATTTCCATACTGGCCAAAAGCATTTTATTTGGTTGCTAGGGTGTTCTGAGTGGTTACTAGGCAGTTTAGGGCGGTGATAGGGTGTTCTGAGTGGTTGCTAGGTGGTTGCCAAGGTGTTGCTAGGCGGTTGCTAGGGTGTTTTGAGTGGTTGCTAGGTGGTTGCTAAGGTGTTGCTAGGCGGTTGCTAGGGTGTTCTGAGTGGTTGCTAGGTGGTTGCTAAGGTGTTGCTAGGCGGTTGCTAGGGTATCCTAAGTGGTTGCTAGGTGGTTGCTAAGGTGTTGCTAGGGTGTCCTGAGTGGTTGCTATGCGGTTGCTAAGGTGTTGCTAGGCAGAAATCACAGGCAAATCGATGCTAGTGCACAAGTGACAATCACACAGTGTGAACTATCAAGGACACGTTATGAGAGAATCACAGATGAGTCGCAATGCCCGTGAGATATATGGCGTGCTGAATATCTGGAGCTGTCGGCGATTCAAAACATGCCGTGTGAAATGAGTTTGACTGAAAATAACATCGTCGATCACCTACAGCCAATGAGAGAGCAGCATTCACTAGTGTGGGTACCTGCAGGCCAGCGGGAGGCTGGGGGAGAAGTTAAAAGTGCTTATTTTCTGTTTATTTGGACCCAAGAAATGAAGGAAAAACTGGCAAAGATTTGACAGGAGCACTGTGTCTTTTTGGCGTGTCATCTGAGAATTATTAATTCTCTTCAAACCCAGATGAGCAAATATGTACATGTTCTACCCCATTAAAGGCTTCTTTCTCATTATGTAGTTAATATCAACAGATATACTATGTGTTTTTGGTTGTGAGACGCAGTTTGGACAAAGTTGTCGGTGATTCTTCCCATTTTAAAGTCATATAGTGTAAAACCCCTTGTCACCGATCCATCTTGCAATGTAAACAAAGCAGTGACAAAACGCTTGCCCAGATAGTCATGCAGTGTGAAAACATCTGTGACACGACAACTGTGAAAATCCTGCAGTCTGAACTCGTTGAATTGACTCACATTTTCAAGGCAGCTGGTGAACTTGAGTTTGTGTAAGTTTAACCAATGCAAAATGTGTTACAGTGTAATAATAATAATAATAATAATAATAATAAAATGAAATAAAATAAAATAACAATAATAAAAAGATATCTATTAATAATAATAATAATAATAATAATAATAATAATAATAATAATAATA
>CAIGQZ010031698.1:864590-892318 GCA_903798205.1 Danio tinwini | reverse complement strand
CTACAGTAATTGATCTGTTGTGTTAATTCTACAGTTGCTATGGTAACTCAACAACTATAGTAATTTATCTGTTGTGGTGATTCTACAGTTGCTATGGTAACACAACAATTACAGTAATTGATCTGCTGTGTTGATTCTACAGTCGCTATGTTGACAAAACAACTATAGTAAACAAATGACCCATTGTAGTTTTTACCACATCTATAATCCTCTTAGTCTATGCTGACATTATCTTCAGCAGCTCAAAACTCTAATGACTAATGGACGGCTGCTTCTCACTCAGGGCTGCTGTATATGCTAATGAGGGAGAGATGAGCACTAGTGGGCGGGGCTTTCCCCCTCTGATGACACAGACCAAGTCTGATTATAACAAATACAATTAGTTCATGTTTACAATTAGAGGCTGGATAAATTCACACACTGCTGCCTGGGTTTAAGCCCCTTATAAACATTCTGCTCTCCAATACACACACACACAGCAATTAAAGTGTCATTTGTTATATTGGCTTGTACTACAGGCTCTATTTTCTTAACCCACAGAAGAGGTATTTAGTGTGCCCCGTCTCTGGGTGAAGGTTGTACAATCAAGACACAAGTATCCTTGACAGATGAGACATTTCTATTCAGGGCACACATCCCGTTTATTAGTCTCAATGCTGCTGCTCCAATGACAAATTAATGGCCAGAAGCTGGACATAGTGATTTACGCTGAATACGGTCCGTCATTTAAGAAGAACCATGAGCTTCGGCAGGGGCTAAATGGCACATTTACTGAAGATCTCTGACAGACCCTGTATATCACATCACCTTTAATAGACCACTTAAAGGGACAGTTCACCCAAAAATTTAAATGAATGAAAAATGAAAATACTCACTGTTTACGGATCCTCAAGTGATTCCAAACCTTTCCTTTTTAAGTTTCTTTCTACACTTAATGAAGATATTTTGAAGAAACCTGTAACCATTGACTTCCATTGGAAAAACAAATACTATTGAAGTTAATGGTGACAGGTTTACAACATTTTTCAAAATATCTTCTTTTGTATTTAACAAAAGAAAGCAACTTTTAAAGTAAAGAGCTAGTAAATGATGATTTTCATTCTACATTAGAAAGCAAAAAGAAGTTTGTAAAGGCTGCTAATGAAGGGGAGGAGCTACTGGTGAAGAGCAGGGCTGCTAGAGAAGGGGGAGCTGATGATGAAGGGGAGGGGCTTCTAGAGAAGGGGAGGAGCTGATAAGAAGTTGGGAGTAGTTGTTGATGAGGAGGAGGGGTTGTTGAAAAGCGAGGAGCTGAGGAGAAGCTGCTAGTGAAGGGGAGGGGCTCTTGATGAGGGGGAGTGGCAGTTGTGAAGGGGAGGAGCTACTAGTGAAGAGCAGGGCTGCTAGAGAAGGGGAGGAGCTGATGATGAAGAGGAGGGCGGCTAGCAAAGGGGAGGAGCTGATAAGGAGTTGGGAGTAGTTGTTGATGAGGGGGAGGGGTTGTTGATGAAAGGGAGGAGCTGAGGAGAAGCTGCTAGTGAAGGGGAGGGGCTTATGATGAGGAGAGTGGCTTGCTAGGGGAGGGGAGGATCTACTGGTGAAAAGTAGGGGCTGCTAGAGAAGGGGAGGAGCTGATGATGAAAGGGAGGAGCTGCTAGTGAAGGGAAGGAGCTGAATGTGAAAGGAGAGGGGTTGTTGATAAAGGGAAGCTGCTGCTAGTGAAGAGGATGAGCTTATAATGAGGTGGAGGGCCTGCTAGTGGAGGGGAGGAGCTACTGGTGAGGTGAAGGGACTGCTAGTGAAGGGAGGAGATGATTATGAAAGGGGAGGAGCTGCTATTGAAGGAGAGTAGCCAATGATAAAATGGTGGGGCTGTTGATGAAGGGGAGGAGCTACTGGTTAATGGGAGGAGTTGATAAAAAAGGGGAGTGTCTATTGATGAAAGGAAAGAGCTTATCATTAACGGGAGGGGCTGTTGATGAAGAGGAGGAGCTACTAGTTAAGGGGAGGGCTGCTGGTGAAGGGGAGGAGCTAGAGGTGAAGGGGAGGGCTGCTGGTGAAGGGGTGGGAATACTATTGAAGGGGAGGAGTTTATTATGAAGGGGATGGGCCGTTTGTGATGGGGAGGGGCTACTAGTGAAGGAGTGGAGCTGATGGTAAAGGGGAGGAGCTGAGGATGAAAGTGTGGGGCTTTATATGTCCCACAATGTGGCATCGCATCATCGTATTTTGTATATCTAGTTGTGTCACAATGGCAATAGAAACAGATAGAGAGTCAGTAGTGGTGCAACCATTTGAAGTCATCTAAATTATTGGTGGCCCCTAAAAATCTAAACTATTTTTAAAACAATGTGGATTTTTTAAAGATTTTTTCTTGCTACATATTTCATTAAGAGACATCATTTACATTATATTAAGGCATACAATTCTTGGATACCCTGGGTTCCCTTGGCGGAAGTGCAAGAGTGGCATTTGAGTGGAGAGGCAAAGAGATGTAAATGATAGTTAATTAATATCTAAACTAATGGAAACTATTTATTTCCACATTTCATGTGAAACAACAATGTGGGCTTTTGTAAAGATGCGTTTGGTCATTATCATCTGAATACATAATTATGCAAACACCTGAGGAGATTTCTCTGCATGAAAGACTCACCAATGGCAGATTAACCTGCTGCTGCTCCTCCAATATACTGGGAAATTAAATATGAAGGAAACCTGGATGAGGTGCCAAGATGATTGACAAGGGATGTAACTAAGCAACAGAACGGTCCGTTAATGAGGAAGTAGGTTTCCCAATTTATCCTCACTGGCTGTATCCAAAATTGCCCTCTATCCTCTCATTCACTATTCCTTACAGTAGTCCACTAGTAAAGTCCACTTAAGGAGTGAATGAACTGGATCACTAAGTGAACTGAAGGGATGCTGTTTTGAAGAGTGTCAGAAGCCTAATAGTGAATCCCGACTTAAATAAAAAAGTAAATCAATCAACCAGAAAACTCTGGAATTTGGGTTCCCCGATGATAATGTTCAGTTGAACAATTCCCATAAATAATCATAAAACAAACATCTTTCAGATTAGCTTATAGACATTTACTGTAAATACAATTCATTTATTATATTGATATAATCATTCATCATGATCAAATTAACTGGTTATAAATTCATCTTAAATTTGATGATTTTTAATTAATAAAATCAAGTCATTTATAAAGTGTTGCCAAGTTTTGTGGCTTTTTGTCAGGATTAAAAACAAACAGAGTGAAATATTCCCACACGGCAAAGTACAATGGTAATTTAAAATAAATGCAATAATGTTTTTGAACAATACTATAGTACAGTATACTGTATATAGTATAATAATTACAACTCATTGTTATGAATGCTCAAGCATGTACTATTAACTGATAAAGTGTAATAAATGCTCTAGTATACTTTAGTTTTACTACAGTAAACTGTGGTGTTTTGTAGTATAATATACACCATAGTTGTAGAAAACTACAGTATTGGATCATTTGTTTATATTACTATATGTTGTGTTACCATAGCAACTGTAGAATCACCACAACAGATAAAATGATATAGTTATGTTACCATAGCAACTGTGGAATGACCACAACAGATTAAATACTATAGATGTCGTGCTACCATGGCAACTGTAGAACCACCACAACAGATTAAATACTATAGATGATGTGTTACCATAGCAACTGTAGAATCGCCATAACAGATTCAATACTATAGATGTTGTTACCATAGCAACTGTAGAACCACCACAACAGATTAAATGCTATAGATGTTGTGTTACCATAGCAACTGTAGAATAATCACAACAGATTAAATACTATAGATGTCGTGTTACTATAGCAAATGTAGATGCGCCACAACAAAATAATTACTATAGATGTCATGTTACCATAGTAACTGTAAAATCACCACAACAGGCTAAACACTATAGATGTTGTTTCCATAGCAACTGTAGAATCCCCACAGCAGACTAAATACTCAAATACATATTAGCCTGCACACTAGTTTGCTAAAGTACACTATCTTGAGTCTTAACATCTTATTGATGAGCATGCTTGTTTTGATTTCTAAAAACCTGAAAATGCCTGAAGAACTTTAACACATGTGAGAACAAGTGTTATAAACAGGAATGTCTCCTGGTTTTCATGCCATTGTTCTGTTTACAAAGACTAAGCTAATAAGTTTAAACATGTAAAGCTTTATTTCAACATATAAACATAATAAACTAAAAGCTCACCAGCTGCAACAATGATTGGTTTTTTTTTGCTTCCCTCGAAGACAAAATATATTTTAGCATTTCTTTTTTAAAGTATTTCTTTTAACTGAGTGTTAATAGATATTACCTCTCCTATTTTTTATTATTATTAACTTTATTCATTTTGTATTTTTATTGGCCATAGTATTGATTCTGTATTGATATTGTGACATTTAATTTAGATGACACTCTCATCTTTGGTAAAGTAGCCAATTGTGTCATTTCAATTCAACAGATTAAATTAATATAGCATTTTACATGTGGATTGGTTATTGCTGTAGAAAAGAAAGAAGGAAAGAAAGAAGGAACGAAAGAAAGAAAGAAAGAAAGAAAAGAAAAGAAAAGAAAAGAAAAGAAAAGAAAAGAAAAGAAAAGAAAAGAAAAGAAAAGAAAAGAAAAGAAAACTTCATACATAGGACTTAAAATAAAATAAAATGCGCGTAAAAACCACCTGAAGAATGGGTTTCTCGGACGCGCGCGCGGCGTGTGTGTGTGTAATTCGTCTATGATACATTTCTGAGACACCGATGAGTCTCCTCCGAGCAGCAGAGCGTCAGTCTGCGTCCGGTCCAGTGGAGATAAGATCACATACACGTACATACACGCACGCGCGCGCGCACGACCGGAAGGGTAAGTTCTCATTTGCGCTTATAATGATAACCTAATCACATTAATGCCAGTCAGAGGATGCAACAAATCATCCGTTAAGACAGTGAGTTGATATGCCAACGGTGGACGGACTTTATAATGGATTATTGGACTTTGACGGACATTCCACAGGTGTCGAGTGAAGATGCGCTTCCCAGCAGACAGCAAACATCGCTTTTACTTCGGCAATCTTCTGAACAAATAGCGGTTTGTCTGTTAACGGGATGAGAATAATTTATAACGCACATTTAGCGCACGTTTTAGTGTTCCGCGAAGAGCATCGAGGTGATTTTACGCATATATTACGTACATTTGAGTTAACCGCGAGGCGCACTGAAGTGAATTTACGCATATTTTACGTACATATTAGTTTTCCGAGATGCCCACTGTTGTGATTTTACGCACATTTTATTTTTTCCGATGCGCATAGAGATGATTTTACACATATTTTACGCACAAAATAGTTTTCAGCGATGCGCGCTGAGGTGATTTTACGCATATGTTAGTTTTTTGCGACATCCAGGTGAAATTCCCCTCTCCAGCTGCGCTTTCCTCCATGTATAACTTGTTGAGCAATCATTTGGGGAATATACAACAACAACTGAAACCTTTGACTCTCAAGTTTACTGGAAAACATAAATATTTGGTGCATATGTGTGCGCTTCTGCTGGGTCGTTCTGTGCGTGTTTACAGAAAGCTGAAGGAGACATGATCTTCATGTGCGATGCTGAAGTAGAATAATTCTATTTTGTGGTGACATAATGGCTCGTTAATGTCGTGATTAATTACTATCGTCTCTTATAAAATGCTGGGTTATTTAAATCCAATTTTGGTTAAAATACGAAGAAAGCAAACTGCTGGGTTACTTTTTAATTTATTTTCCAGGACCAAATTGAAGGCATCGTTTGGATTTGTCCATATTTTACTCTATTTAAACTGAAATAACCCAGCATGTTTCAGAGTCTAATGATCTGTTCAGGATTAAAACATGAGTAACACTTAATTAATGATGGAGATTAATTTGATTAGCTTGACTTAACATAAATCTCTGTTGCATGATTTACATTTGCTAAACCAGTGCTTAGGTCCACTTGCTCTATGAATTGCAGCATATTTATCTTAAACTCTTGTATAATCTTATGATTTTTATTATGATACACATTTATTAAGTTTTATTTGGAGCCTAGATATGTTTTGGTGGTATAATTATAGGCTGTATTAATGAAATTGTATTTTATATTGATTCATTTTTGGTTTGTTCATCCAGGACACTCTTGAAAAAGAGATTCTCCTGGTAAAATAAAGGATTAAATACAAATAAAACATGAGCTAACATTAGATGATATGCATTTTGAGACCTTTATTAATGTTACACTCTAAACAATCCTGGGTTATTACACATATTTGAGTAAAATATGGACAACCCCAAATAAATGTTACATTTTGGCTATAAATTATACACTATATAAAATAAAATATCAATAAAAACAAAAATATATAATAAAATGAAATAAAATATTAATAAAAAATATAGACTCATTTATAATTGATAAAATATAATTGCAAATAAATATGAATAAAATAATACATATGTTTATGCCAAAAGCAGGGCATCTAAATCATGTTACTATGGTTGAATCCAAAACTTTTGCATAAAAAAAATGCTAAACTAAAACTTAAGGAGGGTGAATATTTGTGCATGTTTATTCTGAAGTAGTTACGCACAGCATGTTTGACAGGTATAACTCCGAAAACATCCCGAATGCAAACCTGAAAGTTGATTGATGAAACTCAATGAATATGTGTAAATACAGATTAGTTGTGTAATATGCGCTGACGCACAGCATGATTGACAGCTGTAACTCCAGACAGAAGCAGACGACACACACACACACACACACACACACACTGAGGGGTTTGATGAGGTCTGGGGTTTATTTATGGCGAAGCTCAGATCAAAAAAATCTCTCTTAGCAACAAGACAATGTTTGCCTCACATATCTTCTGCACATCCATGGCTTCAGCTTAAGCCTGCTGCGTAATGAAGCTGTGTGCGTCTGTGCTGTCGCAGAGACTTTTCAGAAATGTGGATGACAACACAGACTGCACAAAAAAAAGTTTAGGTTTTATCTTGTCTATCAAATTTCTAATTATTATCTAGAGTTGGATTATTATTTTTATTACATTATTGTTTTATTATTTTGCAAATAAATCTCAGGTGCTGTTTAATAAAACATTTTGCACAGTATTTCTGATTATATTGTATTTCCTATTGTATTTGTTTTATTTTGGTTGGAATAAAGAGGTTAAAATAAGTTTTTAAGTCATTATTATTGCCTAATTAATATAACTTTAGCCTAGTTAATACTGTCCCATCACACGTATTTTTATTGACACACGATCTGTTCAAACCAAATCACGTGACTTTTTTTGATGCCAGTTATTTATTTGATAAATGTGTTTCCATTGTAGTTTATGCAAATTGTCTTCGTATTGGATAAAATGTTCATCATACTTATGCTACTTACTTATGCTCTAGTATACTTTAGTTTTACCACAGTAAACTGTGGTGTTTATAGTATAATATACTCTGTAGTTGTAGAAAACTACAGTATTGGGTTTCCTTATATTACTATCGTTGTTGTGTTACCATAGCAACTGTAGAATCACCATATCAGATTAATTACTGTAGTTGTTGTGTTACTATAGCAACTGCAGAATCACCAACCCAGATTAATTACTGTAGTTGTTGTAACCATAGCAACTGTAGAACCATCACAACGAATCCGTTACTATAGTTGTTACCATAGCAACTGTAGACTAACCACAACAGATCAATCGCTGTAGTTGTCGTGTTACCATAGCAACTGTAGAATCACAACAACAGATCAATCACTATAGTTGTCATGTTACCAAAGCAACTGTAGAAGCACCACAACTGATCAATCGCTGTGATTGTCATTACCATAGCAACTGTAGAATCACCACAACAGATCAATCGCTGTGATTGTCAGGTTACCTTAGCGACTGTAGATTCACCACAACAGATCAATTACTGTAGTTGTCGTGTTACTATAGCAACTGTAGAATCACCACAACAAATCAATTGCTGTTATTGTCATGTTACCATAGCAACTGTAGAATCACTACAACAGATCAATTGCTGTTAGTTGTCGTGTTACCATAGCAATTGTAGAATCACCACAACAGATCAATCACTATAGTTGTCATGTTACCATAGCAACTGTAGAACCACCATCACAAATCAATCGCTGTAATTGTCGTTACCAAGCAACTGTAGAATCACCACAACAGATCAATTGCTGTAGTTGTCATGTTACCATAGAAACTGTGGAATCAACACAACAGATCAATCACTGTAGTTGTCGTTACCATAGCAACTGTAGAATCACTTCAACAGATCAATTACTATAGTTGTCATGTTACCATAGCAACTGTAGAACCACCACAACAAATCAATCACTGTGATTGTCTTGTTACCATAGCAACTGTAGAATCCCCACAGTCACGCCTTGTCTTTGGTCCTCTCTTTCAGAAGCGCCATCCGTCATCCAGATATGAGTTATAAAAGCCATCGCGACTATGTGCTTTCTAACAACTTTGACATCATGTGACACCTTGAAGTGCCCAATGGAGACGACTACAATACTCACCACCGCGAACAGACAGTTCAGGAGAATCGACAACACGACTCTCCTGATCCCATCTGCACCTCTCCACCATCACATCAACAACGCAGTGCTGGGCATTTTCCTAGGGATGTTGTCTCTCCTCACCGTCATCATGAACCTGCTAGTGTTATTTGCCGTCAGAAAGGAGCGTACGCTACATACTGTCGGAAATTTGTACATTGTCAGCCTCTCAATAGCGGATCTCATTGTTGGCGCGACCGTGATGCCGCTGAATTTGGTGTACCTTCTGGAGGACCAGTGGAAACTGGGGCACGTTGTCTGCCAGTTTTGGTTGGTTATGGACTATGTGGCGAGCACGGCTTCAATTTTCAGCTTGTTCATTCTTTGTATGGATAGATATCGCTCTGTTCGACATCCGTTACAGTATCTGAAATACCGCACACGAGGACGAGCGACACTGTTGATATGCAGTGCATGGCTGCTGTCTATGACTTGGACTATTCCTATATTGGGTTGGCGAATGTTTGCTAGCGTCGATAAGAAGACGGAGTTGGAAAACCAATGCGATACTGATTTCCGCTTTGTGACGTGGTTCAAAGTGTTAACCGCTATACTCAACTTCTACATCCCTTCATTCCTAATGCTGGTGTTTTACTCGCAGATCTTCATCGCAGTGAGAGATCATTACAGAGAGTGGGAGAACTTTGCAGGTCCTGCATTAAAAACTGACGCAACGGATACGCTAACTAATGGACTGCAGCTGCAAATAACGAAAGCCTCAGAGAAGGAGAGTTTGGCCTTGAACGCCTATTCTCAAAATGAAGGATTGCTGGATCAATACAGTCTGGAGCAGCCTTACAACTCACGGGAAAACACAGAAGAAATTACATCTGAGCCAAAGAGGAAGATGTGTTATAAGAAAAAGGCCATTTTTAATCTTTCCAAACGCATGAGGAAAACCGTACAAGACTCTGAGATTTCCTTTCAAAGCGATGACGGGGAAACGGTGGCAGAAGGGCGGCCATCTTTATCACTGGCATTTCTTCAGTCGGAGAACACCGCGCAACCCCAAACGTTTATAAATGTTAGCGACTGTAACGTGTTAGTGCCCAATTCTGTGGGAAACATTTGCGAGAGTGCACCGGCTGTAGATATTCATAATTACACCGCAGTTCTGTGTACGCCACCGTCGCCGCCATCTCCGTGGGCTGAAAACAGCCCTCCGCTGGACGCTACTAATGCATTACCTGCCAAACAATCATGGCAGAAACTTTGTGAACAATCCAAGCAGAGCATTCACAGCATGCGCATCCGTAAGGAGAGGAAAGCAGCCCGGCAACTGGGCTTCATTATTGGCGTCTTCATGGTGTGCTGGATCCCATATTTCATCACGTTCATGGTCATGGCTCTGTGCGAAACCTGCGTCCATCACGACCTCCACATGTTCACCATCTGGCTGGGATACATCAACTCCACGCTCAATCCCTTCATTTACCCACTCTGCAACGAAAACTTCAAGCGAGTGTTCAAGAAGATATTTCATATGAGCAGATAGAGTGTCATTGTGTGGTGTTTTTTTTACTGTCGACGGATAAATTATTCGCCTTGTTCTGAAATTTAAAGTGCTGTTTAATGAAGACCATCCCTTCATATGTGTGAGTGGATAAGAAGATATTTCAGTAATACTTTACATAAGGTTGTATTAGTTAACGTTAGTTAATGCATTAACTAAAATAAACAAACAATGGACAAAACATTTCTTACAGCATTTGTTCACGTTTGTTAAAGGTCCCATGAAATTAAAATAAAGTTTTTTAGATGTGAGTATCAGTATTGTTCGTTTTTAAGAGCTAGTGCGCACCAAAACAGTGACAAAATTAGCATTTAGGAGATATAACACTGATATAAACATGTAAAGCTTGCAGTTTGTCACTTCCGCCTAAATGGATCAACGGTTTTATTTATGTCACTTCAAACTTCAGTTTCTCATCAAATCCTCTGACCAATCAAATGCTCTCTGGTATCTGACATGCCCCGCCTCTTCAAGACACTTCACATTTGATGCACTTAAGCTCAACCACTCTTGCTGGCAAAGATGTGATAAAACAAAACTCTATTGGATGTTTTTTTTAAAGGGGAGGAGCTACTCTATGTCCCGCCCTATCTTCATGTTTTTTTGAGAATGCGTCAAACATCAAATAAAAATGCACATTGGACCTTTAAAGCTTAAAAACCCTGCATAGAAAACATGTACCGCATGTAAGGTGGAATATGAATGTACTTTGATGTTGACAATTAACAGAACCCTTTAGTCATTGTAAGTTTGTCAGTACTTTTTTGTGCAGATAAACACTTTTGTTTTCGACTGGATTTTGACTGAAGCAGCAGCTTTGAAAATGAAACTAGTATCGCTGTCCAGCTGACTATTCTGATTTGCTGGTCGAGGACATTATAAGTAATAAAATGAGTATTGTGATCAACCCAGGGATTCATTTGTGCCGGAACACACCGGATCTGGATCCAGCACATGTGAAATCTGATCCGGCATTTTACTGAACCCCTCCTCAACCGCCCTCTTCCTTTGTCCACTGTTTACGTTCACTTTCGTCCGTGACACCCTTCCACCATCCAACGCCCCGCCATACACCCCTATTTTGCCCCCCCCCCCCCCCCCTGCATCTTTGGGTAACATGCATTACATTACAACAATCCGTTCCTGGACCTCGCAATTGACAAATTATGCACTGAATCAACCTAATTGAAGAAGCTTTTTTTTCAAGCTTTCATTGTAGCGTAATAGTGCAGTGTAGTAACTTTGTTTTGGCGATCAATTGGAGTCTAAAAATTCACAAGGACCATCTTTTAAATCACAAGTTTGGCTTATTTAGACCACTGCTTATTTGCAGTTATGGAGCCTTTTTACATGTGTGTGTTTCTCTGCAGCAGAAGTGGTCATAGTTGGTAAACTCAGAGCTCAGTGAATGGGAGAGCACAACAAATCATTATTCTACAATCCTATTAGCTGAAATAATGACAGAAAAACTCCAGGATGGTGTTAGCAAGACTTTCAGAAAGAGGAAAACAATAGTGTGAGACTGATAACGGCAGCCTGAAGAGAGAATCATGTCAGATTTACTGTCCTGCACTCATAGACACTGCATTACACACACCTTACACAAGCGGGAATTCGCTTACTGTAATTTGATGCAAAGATGATATACATATAAATGTGCCTACATTTATTAAAAAAATCTAAATATTCAAAACTTTCAAGGATTTAAGATTATGATGTCCGCTAAACGCATCATAAACATCTTTTAGGCTCTATTATTAAGCATCTTAACTTTACTTTTATAAATGGACTTAATTCTATATACGTGTACCTTAGTTTATTTAATAAAAAGATTACAGAGGACCACTCATTTTAAAATGTCTGTCCTTGCTCCTTACACAAAGAAGATTTGTTTAACATATTTTAAAACCTAATATATATTTTCATTTTAAAACTATTTAATTTTTGTTTTGGTTATGATAGGATAAAAATTCCTTTTAACATGCAAAAGATAGCGTTCACTGTGTGTCGTGTCATTGTGTTGTGTGTTGTTGGAGTATTCAGCCTAAAGTGAAATTTAAAAGCTTAAATAGGTTAAATGTGCTGTGTGTGAGGTTTTTTGATTCTTCTAAAGCATAAAAACACCATATTATGTGTGCAGATATTTCAGAAACATGCTCAGCGAACATACTTGTTTATCTGGAAACAATGCTGTAGTCAGATATTCTGCTTTGTGCATTACATGGCGAAACGTCTGTCTTTGTTTTAGCTCTTTTAACTCGCCCAATGGCAGTTTAGCCAATTATATGTCAGCACCCCAGGTTAATAGTGTCTGGATGCAGCCTTTATGATGCAAGCTGAGATTGCATCACTCAGCGATGCAATGTCAGACACAATGCACTCAATGGAGTGAGTGACGTCACTATGACAGGTAGGGTTAGGGGTGGAGTTAGGTGAGAGCATTAAAAAGCATTGGATGCAGCTCAGATTGCACTGCACCAGGTCTGCATCCAGACCCCTCTCCCTCGGGTTGCCTTGATGGAAAACCACATATTTCATTCATTCAGTCAGAAAGGCTCTCAAAGCATGCGCCAGTGACCGAAATGCGACCTCTGGTGGACAGTAGCAGCCCCAAAATGACTCGCAGATCCAACAGTTGGTTAGGACAAAATCTCCTTTTAGTATGGGAAATATTTATTCTATGGTGTACCATTGCTTTTTAGTTAAAATTTGTTCAAATCCACCTTAAATTAGCCTTTCGGCTCGATAGTCAGGCACACTCGCATCAATCTGGCAACCTGCGCTTGCGTAAACTCCTCAGAGGAAGAGCCCAGTGAAAACGTGTTTTGATCCAGGCATGCAATACATAGTTCACCCACTAGGTGTCCACTAATACTGCACCTTTAAGTTTGGTTGATAATAAATTAATAAATGATGTTAATAAATTATGCAAGTCATTTCACAACAGTGGTTTGTTCCTTAGCCAACATAACAAATATATATATATTTCTTAAGGGGGCTAATAATATCGACTTAAAAACTGTGTTTATTCAAGCCAAACTAAAAGAAACAATAGTTAAAAAAATGTTATTATAAAATAGTGTGAAAATGCTTTGTTAAACAGCACTGAAGCATCTGAAAAAGCTGAAAAGGTCTTACAATTTCACAGGAGGGCGAATAATTTTGCCTTTGACTGTAAGTGTTTCTTGTGACTCACTGGTAGTTCTGTGCATCTGCCATTCTTGTGATCTTGAAAGTACAGAGCAATCTTATTATTTATCGCTGCTCGACACGTCTGCAATCTGCATCAGATTGTATGATATTATATGATAAATGTATTCAGTACAGAGCTGGGCTGTGTCTCAATCAGCTCCCTTGTTCAGCACTGATCAGGGAGTCAGACGTGTTAAAGGAGTAGTTCCAATTCCCCCATAATTTACTCTCTCTCTCAAGATGTCCTCTGTGTATATGACTCTCTTCTGTCAAACAAACACAGTCGAGAGTAGTTTTACATTTTATCCTGGGGATCTTCCTACTGGATAATGGTGCTGGATTTATTTTGAAGCTTATATTTTGAAGAATCGCCAATCCACCAAACAAAATAGCACACTTTTTTTAAAATAAGAAAGTGTTATCTTTTTGTATTTAACTATAAATGAGCATAGTTAGGCAATCCCACAAATGATTGATGGTTGAAAAGTTTCTGTTATGTGAAACAATCAGATTATTTATCTATAATTTACCTTATATGTGAAAAATATCACTTATGTTGTTATCCAAAGACTCCAGTTTTGATGTTGTTTAATGAGGATTTTCTCAGTCATGCTCAGTGTCCCATTAGCTGTGTTTCCATCCAAAGATGTGAATAATTCATGGAATATTGCATAAAACATTAGTGAATAAAGCAGTGTTTCCATTCAATGAGAGAGTAAAGAGAAGAAAATCGTCCTGCTAAACGTGCAGAAATATTGCTGAGAGAAGTGCGGTTTGATGCACTGTTGGGATTTGCCACTGTGGAAGACGAAACTTAATGAACGCGGTGGCTTTTGTAGGCGTGAGATGCTCTTTGGGAGCACAGACAGATGCTCAAGACAGATCTGGAGGGAATAATAATAGCAGAATAATAATATTGAAGCACTGTGATGGCGTACTGACGGCTGAGACCTTTTACTGTCAGCAAAGCAACATTGTAGATCTGCAAGAAAGAAATGCTGGAAACTCCATTAATGCAAAGTCCCTGAATCACACATTTATATCTGATCATCGTCTGTCAAAAACTACATCAATGTTAGGAAATGTTGGAATTTATTCAGTAAATGTCTTTGCGTTGTAGTTCATGCACAGTTTTTCCCATTGGATAAAAGGTTTATCCTACTATGTTGTGTGCATACATTTTGGCATGTGATATTCAAAACAGATAGCTAATGTCTAGTGAACTAAGCTCATCGGTGCCCTCATGAGTGCCCGAATTCATGTACATGACCTACTGATCTATGGCTAGGGAGCTGATTGAGACGCACCCCTGGTTTGTGTATAAGCACTTGTGTTTCTAGGAAGACTTAGATCTGATATAATTATGTACAACTCTAAACTGACCAACCATGACCTTTATAAAAGATTACTGCCATTTTTTAAATGAAATACTGCAGTGTTTTGTGAAAAAAATGCATTTTTATGGACACAAAATACTTCTGTATATCAGTAAATACAGCCTCATTTCCACTGAACGGTACAGTACGGTACAGTATAGTATAATACAGTCAATTTGGTACAAGTCATCCTAATTAGGCTTGTATTTCTACTGCCTATATCTTTACCTGGTAGGCATAGTGTATGACAAATAATATAATAATAATAATAATAAAAAAAATAATAATAATAGTATAAATATTAATAATTAAAAGTAATGTTCAACACATTGCTGTTCATCTTCTGTGCAGTCAAGTTCATTATTTCAAATGTAGATTAATAGCTAACATGTGCAACTAGAGAAAGCAGCGCTGCTTGTGCTTTTAAATGCAGCATGGAAACGATGCTGTAAACAATAGTTATAAGAGAAACTAAGCTTTTCACAGCTTTGAACCAATTGCTTCGCAAGATGATTCCCTGTTTCCAGTTGCTCAAAACAGCACCCGCTGGTCAAAACTGTGCAAATGCAACAAAAATGAACTTATGGTACTAATTTATAATAACCACACATGAATCATTGACTAAGCATTAGCATCTAGTGAATTCCTTATTTGTTAAGCACTAACTCTCCATTAATAAGCGTTAGTAAGCAGTTTATAACTGCAGCTACAAATGATGTATTCTTGACTTACAACCACATTTATAATGTGCTTAATGATTGTACTTTCATACTTTGTTAATGATTTATTTTTCATCACTAAATTAAGTATTGCATTATTTACAAACCAGTTATTTAAGAGTAGTTGATGTTTTTTAAAGATCATGAATGAGTTAGTAAATGATTAATAAACTATTGAAATCAACGTTTATATATCTTATTGTTCAGGCATATCGTAATGGTTACTCTGTATGTTAATAAATGCTTTATTAGCTCAACTTCACACAGTTTTGTGACCTAATCTAAAGTGAGGACTATTTATGCTTTATAAATCCCTTATAAATGACAATTAAAGGCTTGGTATCAAATGAACAATAATCTTTGCCATCTTATCTAAAAAGTAAAATTATTGTAAAGTTTAAACACTGCTGAATAACAGGAGGGTCAAAATAGAACATCAAATTAAATAAAACAAAAACAATATAATAAGATGCAATGTTTAAACTGTACAGTAATCTTATTTTAGATAAGGTTGCAAAGATTTATTTTTCATTTGTGTCTCTTCAATAGGAATGAATAATGTTGTTTGTCCTTTTAAGAATTTAACTGAGCCTTTAATTGTCATTTATAAGGGATTTATCAAGCATAAATAGTCCTGACTTTAGATTAGGTCACTAAACTGGACGAAGTTGAGTTAATAATGCAGTTATTAACATACAAATTAACTATTAGTATATGCCTGAATAATAAGAATTATTAATGTTAATTTGAATAATTTATTAATAAACTGATCTTAAAATAGCATCAACTACTCTTAAATAACTGGTTTGTGAATAATGCAATACTTAATTTAGTAATGAAAAATAAATCATTAACAAAGTATGAACGTACAATCGTTAAGCACATTATAAATGTGGTTGTAAGTCAAGAATACATCATTTGTAGCTGCAGTTATAAACTGCTTACATTCATTAATGTAGAGTTAGTGCTTAACGGATAATGAATTCACTATTTGCTTAATAAATGGTTAGCGTGTAGTTATTATAAAGTGTTACCGAACTTATTTTAAAAAACAAACAACTGTATTTTAATAATTGTATTGTTTCTCCACTAGAGGGTGATCTATATCACAGGTGTCAAACTCAGTTCCTGGAGGGCCGCAGCTCTGCACAGTTTAGATCCAACCCTACACTGTAAAAAATGGGCGTGATTTCATGGGTAAAAAACTGTAAAAATCCATAACCTGGATAACAGTTTTCTTAATATATACAGTGAATAACCGTAAATTGACTTTCCCAGAATTCCCTGCATGGCACATCACTTTTTATGCTTTTTCTTGACATTACTATGGATCTGTATGGTTGTTTTCCCATCAGTAATGTACATTAGAGATTTACGTTACATCTAATGTTGATAAACAATGTTCATTTTATGACTTTAATTTTACGCATGTTACCATACTGGTGTTTAGTAGCTGTGTGAATGACATTGAGCACCTTCCATAGACCATTTCAATTTGGTGATGTCACTGGCACATGAACGTTCCCTGCTTGTTGTCAAACTATTTCGTAACTGTAACAAGATGCAATTTAATCATATCTAAACGTTAAAATAGCCGTCTTAACATTATTTAGCAATATATCAACCTTTTTGGATTCTTGGAAACTATGGAAATTAAAATTAGGAAATTTGTTAGGACCATTGTTATTGTTTACACCCCTCAAAATGGTCTATACACTGATACACTTTTCTGCTTGTGGGAAAAGTTGCTTCATTATGTTCATTATGTAACTTTCTCATCACCACGGCTGTGTTAACCTGTCTATCTGTGTAACAAAAGATGTGTAGATGTTGGCTATTCAAAATACAGACTTATTACCTCTATAAATGTATGAAATACGGTAGTTTACTGTAAAAATTAGAAATTACTTTTACAGTTTGTACCGCATTTTTTTACGGTGAAATACTGGCAACCACAGCTGCTGGTTTTTTTACCATAAATTTTACTGATTTATTTTTTACGGTGTAATTAAACACACATGATCTAACTAATTGAGTCCTTCAGGCTTGTTTGAAACCTACAGGTAAAGTTTGATTTATACTTTCACCAGGCGCCACGTCGTGAACCTCCGCTGACTGCGCGCGCACCGCATGAAACGGACAAGGCTTTTATACTTGCCGTTGTGATATTCTTTAAAACGACAGGGGCCGGTCAAAAGAAACCCATAGTAAAATCAGACAGATAAACATAGAAGTAGGACGTTGCCGGAACTAATTAATATTATTGAAGATTTTTAAACTAATTACTTTTATTAATTATTTTAATGATTATGAAGATTTTTTATAACCATTCAAGATTTTTTTTAATCAAACTTTGTTGCATTACTTGCTTTTGTTTATGTCTCGGACAGTTTTGCCTATTAAAGTTTATTAAAATATTACTGACAACAGAACATGAGTTGCTCTACTAATATATTTCTATTATGGCAAGAATAAAAGCAAAAAAGGCACACTTACTAAAAAATACTGATGTTTTATTTAAGATTTAGCCCGCTCCATAATTCACTTATGCTAAAAAGGCAATAATGGTCCAACATTCCTGACCATCACCGTCAATAAAGCCTAGAAAAACAGAGCATCAGTAAACCGACAGGTTTAAATATTAATTTACAGTTATCAAAGAAATAATTTGTTCCTTAATTATAGTTTTGTAACTATTAAATTGTTTTCAATTCTAAATTGTAATATCTACATCAGTGTAAAACCTATAAATGGTGGAAAAACATATTTCTGTAATTGTGTACCAGAGTCTCCACTTTTGCCATGGCCTCTTTTGGCTTTAACAAACTCATCCGTCAGGGTTTTCCAAACCTTTTAACAAAAACTTTCCTCCTTTTCCACTGCTGTTGCAATTTCTAGCCAAGAATTATTGGTCATCAGGTTACCTCCATGATCAAGCATGGACGGATCATAAAGATGTGTGTACAGTCGTACCTGTTTCAGACCAAATCTCTTCAAAGTGTTTCATATTCCACTCAAATCAAATGTGGCGCCGTGCAAACTGTTCGCTCGAGTCTGAAAAAATTTAGTACGCTCCACCAGCCGAGATCATGTCACGCGCACCCATCGTGAACCTCCGCGATGACGTCACATTCGCCGCATGCACTCAAGCGAACTAGGCTTAAACCAGGCTTACGTGTGTTGAAGCAGGGCTGGAACTAATCTGCAGGGCTGTGGCCCTCCAGGAACTGAGTTTGACACCCCTGATCTATATGATACAGTAAAATAAACATGGATTATGCAGCTTTATTAAGATTGCCCTCTAGTGGCAAATCACTGAACATGTTTTTACCGATCTTGGATCAGTTTTATGAGTTTGTAGATATCTTAATGAGACAAGTGGATTTATAGGTTATACTTTAAATAAAGTTAGCAATATGTTTGAAAAAGCTCATTCGAATGCATGTTTTGCATTGGTTTTTGTTGCATTTACATGGTTTTGACCAGCAGGTGTCACCAACATGTGGTGTTTCAAACCTTCGAATTACTGAATAATTTAGCGAAGCTGGTTCGATTGTATTGAAGCTTTGAAAAGCTTCATCTCTCCCATCAATATTAAGTCTAAGTACACCCTTTAATACCATACTGTTGTGCTAAACAACCTTACGAAAGAGCACCCAAAAAACTGGTATGGTAGCTACTGTTTGCTATTTGGGTATTTCTGACAGTGGAATCTGAAATAAATTCACACTGTACTGAACCGAACTATACTGCTCAGTGGAAATTATCCATAAGATGGCAGGTGAATGTCATTTAGGTGTTAACAAATGAAAACTAAACTATTACAGCACTTAACTAAAGTACGACCACAATACAACTGCAGTATATACAGTAATACAGCTGCAATACTACAACACATACAGTATAACTGCAGTACACATGCATTTCAGGATCCCTCCACTGCAGCTGTACTGTAAACAATACTTTATTGCCAGTAAGTTTTGCCCTTTTACTTCATCAGTACAGCAGATTTGACCACTGTTGAACTAACCTATTGTGCTGTAGTTGAACTAACTTCAATATATTACTTTGTTTTACTGCAGTTAACCTTCTATATGCTGCAGATTATATGGTAATACTGTGGTTAATTTATACTTTGACACTGGAAGTGATGTATGGCTAGTAAAATGTGGATTTGGCGTGTTTGCAGCAGAATATTGTGTGTTGTTTAATTAAATGTGCAGTGTGTATGTAATCTACAGTGAATTCATTCATGAATGAATGTTTCCTCATTATTTACTCACACTCAAGTGGTTCTGAACTTTAATGAATGTATTTCTTCTGTTGAACACAAAACAAGATATTCTGAAGAAAAACAGCCATTGAAATCCATAGTGGGAACAAAAAAAATATATACCATAATGGCAGTTTTTTCCAGCATTCTTCAGGATATCTTCCTTTTTGTTAACAGAAGAAAGAAATCCAAGCACGTTTGGAAAAACTGGAGGATGAGTAAATGATAACAGCATTTTATTTTGGGGTAGGCCTACACTGTCCCTTTAAGAAAGCGTTTGGTGGGAGTTAATGCACATGACTTCAGAGAGCGGGTAGCACACAAACACAGTTACTGCTAGAAGGGATACAGCTGTGGTCAGAAGTTAACCAGAAAGAATTATTCATGCTATTTAATAAATATCCTTTCTCTGTATATTATTAATGTCTACCCTAACCCTTACAGTCACGTAAAAAGATAAATAATATAGAGTATTATTCATATTATTTATCAAATTACCCATAAAATTGCATTTTATAAACGTCTACCCCAACGCTAAACCCAACCCTCACAGTAATGTAGAGTCACCATTCATTCATTTTCTTTTTGGATTAGCCCCTTTATTAATCTGAGGTCGCCACAGTGGAATGAACCGCCAACTTATCCAGCATGTTTTACAGTGGATGCCCTTCCAGCTGCAACCCATCACCGGAAAACACCCATACACTCTTTCACACACATTCTACGGACAATTTAGCTTATTAAATAAACGCATGTGTATGGACTGTGAGGAAAACCGGAGCACCCAGAGGAAACCCACGCCAACACAGGGAGAACATGCAAACTCCACACTGAAACATTAACTGACTCGAACCAGCGATTTTCTTGCTGTTAGGCGACAGTGTTAACCACTGACCCACTGTGTCGCCCACTGATAAACATGTCAGGCTTAATTCTGTGATAATAACCGGCTGTGTACATTATCCCTTGCATAAATCCAAACTACGAAGTGTGTCCTATTATTATGTTGCTTTAGAACTTGTGTTTATAACAATAACTCATCTATGAGTGATGGATTTACTTCCCAGATACTCTAACATGCATTATGCCATTTATCTTAGTTAAATTGCATTACTATAAATGTGATTTAAATAGCTTTGACTTGTATTCAATTCCCTAAATGAAGACAGTCTTTAATGTAAAGGAGCTATAAGATGTCCAGGACTCTAGAGGGCTGATCAGTAAATGTGTGCTATATAAAAACAGCAGCTCAGCTGGATTTTCAGGCTGGTTCACTGTCGTTTCACACCCCGCTGATTCGCCTTCAGAGGGTTAAAATGAAAAGGAACAGCGTTTATAGGTTTTTATCAGTCTTCTCTTGTCTGCTTGTGTGCGTTTTCCTCTTCTTTTGGGGTTTTGCCTTTTATTCGATGGTTTTGGCACCATAATACTCTTAATGGACTCCTTTAGAAACAACACAAGAGAACTCGACACACACATAAACAATTGAACGACTCATAACGCGATTTAATAATAATATCAGCGCAACGTTTATGATCGCGTATATATTTAAACACCATTATAGTAAATATAATGCGCGCGCGTAAGTATAGTATAAATATAAGTATAGCGCGCGCGCGCGTGTGCTTACGCTGCTATCTCTGACAGCATTTGTTAAGATGTCAAGGCGTTGAAGATACAGCATTTCCAATTGAACACTAGCGACAACTGCACCGCGTCTTTAATTGTGTTATTTGCTCATTTGATTCATTTGTGAAACGATAGCTCTGTTCATATTCCAAAACAAACCGACTGCGCATGCGTGCAGCATGACTGTGGTCACATGACGCCAACAAGGAAGTGTTTGACTGGTGAGTGATGTTTCTGTCATATGTGTTTATTGCTGCTTTCACTCTCAGTTTATCACTTATATGTGTATAATTATGACAGAGAGCATGTCAGATACTGAGTTTTTCCACTGTAGTGTTAAAATAAACCGAGACGACGGATTTACCTGAGCAGATAGTAACGCTGGCTGATATTACAGCACTTAAGAGCGCGTTTTTATTTTAATTACGATGATATGACATTAATATGTTTGCTAGATGTTTGTGCTTAAATAATTCAATGCATAATTTGGACAGAAAAACTTTCAGAAAAAGGGGAACCGCATCTTCAAAGCTAACACACTTCCACAAATCAAATATCACAAACTCTCTATATTAATGAAAAAACAGAATCAGTTTGCGTTTTACTGCTTTAAAACAATTTATTAATTTGCCTTTTGTCTTGATATACGAGTTAAAGACGAGATTTTATCATCTGCTTCAAATTAAATTAACAAAAGTGATTTTACAGACACAGAAAGCACATTATGTCAATAAATCATCTACTTTATTGTCTCAAATGCCTTTAAATAACTTAAAAATGTCTATAAAATAAAAATAATGATATAAAGGTGGAATATAGTCATCTTTATATCATGTATTGCCTTTAGATAACTGATATACAGTGGGGAAAACAAGTATTCAGTACGTCACCATTCTTCACAGAAAACATATGGCAGCTTAAAGATGCCTCATATATGGAGGATGAAGCCTCATGCATTACTCAGGTGTGAGTTTCTCACAGACTTCAACAGAGTGTCTAAATCTTGATGGTTCTGTGGGTCTCGTCTATCAAATCTGAGCTTTATTTTGTATTCTCTATTGGATTCGGATCAGGTGATTTGCTGGGCCATTCTACAGCTTGATTTTCTTTCTCTGAAAGCACCTTTGAGTGTCCTTGGCTGTGTTTTGAATCATTGTCTTGCTGAAATGTCCACCCTGGTTTCTTCTTCATCCTCCTGGTAATGTAGATGTTGGACTGAAGCAGCTGATATTCATTTACACTGAGGAAGGGCAGAGGGTTGCTGAAGAACTACTGAGAGATTTCAGCTGCTGTCTGGCTTTCACTGCTGAACTACACCTCCCTTTATTCATCTGTTCAATACATTTTCCCTGCATCATTTTATTTATTTATTTTTATTTATTACTTAATTTGTAAAATAATTATATATTTTTTTCTTTGCTTATATGGAGCTTCGATAGTCTCCAGAACAAACCATCATTATACAATAACTTGCCTAATTACCCTAACCTGCCTAGTTAACCTAATTAACCTAGTTTAGCCTTTAATATGCCATTTTAAGCTGTATAGAAGTGTCTTGAAGAATATCTAGTCTAATATTATTTACTCTCATCATGACAAAGATAAAATAAACCAGTTATTAGAGATGAGTTATTAAAACTATTATGATTAAAAATGTGTTGAAAAAAATAAACGGGGGCTAATAATTCAGGGGGGCTAATAATTCTGACTTCAACTGCATTTATTATGCATATATAAATACACACAGGGATGCATATATTTGTGAACATGTTTATTTATGTTTAAATATAAAAATATATATGTACAGCTGAATTCTGAATTATTAGCCCCCCTGTATATATATTTTTTTTTTCTCCAATTTCTCTTTAACAGAGAGATTTTTTCAACGCATTTCTAAGTTGCCCTAAAAAAACAACAAAAACCTTACATATACCACAAGTATGATATAACAGAAATTTTAACCAGTTTTAAAACCTTGACTTTTCCAAACCACGGTAAACCTTGAAACCGGTTATCATATATGCCTAGTTATATTGTGCTGAATTAAAGTGTTGTTGTGTTTTTTTATCAGTGTGTGAGGACTCCTAACATCATCTCGATGGCTGAATCCAGTCTGAAGCTTCAGTTTGCCCCATTCTGCAGTGCTCTGGAGGCCGGATTCTGGCATCAGCTCACACAGAAGAAACTCAACGAGTACCGCTTAGACGAAAGTCCAAAAAACATCAAGGGTTATTATTATAACGGTGAGTTTGGAGATTGTGATGAATGTGGAGCTCGACATCTATAATTTAGGGCTGGAAGACTAGCGTGTTTACTCATTTATCACATGAAACTATTCAGCCTCTTGTAAATATCTTTATATTTTTGTTCTAATGTTTCCGAAGTAAAGTTTAATGGAGAGAAGATTTTTTTTTTATTCTAAATTTTTAATAAAAAAAATAATAATTTAGTTTTAATGACAAATTTCTAATAGCTACTTACTTAACCAGTCTTTGCCATGATGACAGCACATAATATTTGACTAGATATTTTTCAAGATACTAGTATTCAGCTTAAAGTGACATTTAAAGCCTTAGCTTAATTAGGTTAATTAGGTTAATTAAGCAAGTCATTGGACAACAGTGGTTTGTTGGAAAAGAAAAATTAATTAATTAAAAAGAAAAAAATATAAATAAAGGCACTAATTAGTTGCTTTAATTTTATTTTATTTTATTCATTTATTCAATTTTCCCCCTAAACTAAAATAAATTTTCTCCAGTACCAAAAAATGAAATACTTTAAAAACCATTAAACAGCACTTTTAATTTTTTTTTATTATTTATTTTATTTTATTTTTTATTTTCTCTAAATAAATATTTTCCAAAAACGTAATAATAATAGAAAATACTGTGGAAAAAATAAGAACACTACAAAGCACTAAAGAGCAATATTAACCTTACCGGCTTTAATTTAATTTAATTTAATTTAATTTAATTTAATTTAATTTAATTTAATTTAATTTAATTTAATTTTTTATATATTAATTTTTTTATTAAATTGTATTATTATTATTATTTAAATTTTTTGTTTTTATTTTGTTATTTTATTTACTTTATTTAATTATTTTATAAAAAAAAATTAATTAGTTTTTATTAAAATTAAATTTTCACTAAACTGAAATAAAAATTCCCCAAAAAAGGATTAATAATAAAAAATACTGTGAAAAAAATTATAACTAACTTTAATTGATTTTAATTAAAATTTTTTTATTGTATTTCCTCCCTAATCTAAAATATATTTTCTCCAGAAAAAAAACATCAACATTAAATACTATGAAAACCATTAAACAGCATATGGAAAAGTTTTTAATTGATACAAGTTTCACAGGAGGAAAAGTATTTTATTTATTTTATTTTATTTTGAATATGAATATTCAGTCATTAATTTATATATTTTTTAAATAAACTTTATTATTATTAATTTATTAATCCTCAACTCCACAAATGTATATAAATATATTTTTTTCATTTTTAATCATTCATTTAAAAAAAAAATCCACTAAACTAAAATAAAAATTGTCCAAAAAACTTAAAGTAATAATAATAGAAAATACTGTGAATTATTTTTTTACTAAATTTAATTTATTTTAATTTAATAAAAACATTTTAATTGTATTTCCTCACTAAACTAAAGTATATTTTCTCCAGAAAAAAAACATTAAATACTATAAAAAATTTGGTAACACTTTACAATAAGGTTCATTAGTTAATGCATTTACTAACATGAACTAATCATGAACAACACTTGTACAACATTTATTAACCATAATTCAACATTCACTAATACATTATTAACATCCAAGTTCATGCTTGTTAACATGAGTTAATGCACCGTGAATTAACATGAACTAACAATGAACAACTGTATTTTCATTAAGTAACATGAACAAATACTGTAGTAAATGTATTGTTCATTGTTTGTTCATGTTAGTAAATGCATTAACTAACATTAACTAATGAACCTTATTGTAAAGTGTGACCAAAAATTTTAAACAGCACTTGCAAATTTCACTGGAGGATATTTATTATTATTTTATTTTATTTTATTTTATTTTTTATTTTTTAATTTTATTTTTTTATTCTATTAAAACCTATTTGGTTTATTTATTTTACTGTATTTTAGTTTATTTTCCCTTTAAACTACAATAAAAATTCTCCAAAAATAAAAAAATATAATAAAAAAGGGGGAGAATTAAACTACACTATAAATAGCAATGTAAACCTTAGCTGTTTAATTTAATATAATTTTAAAGTAAACATTTCTTTTAAATTATACAAATTTAATTTATTATTTTAATACATTAAACAGCACTATAAACAGCAATATTAAACTAACTCAATATTAAATAATGCAAATTTCACAGGAGCTCTAATCAGTTTGTTTCTACAGTACCTGTACAGTATATTTTACTAGTAATTTATTTATTCAATAACCATATACTGTACATCTAGGAGCACTTAATGCATCTTTCAGGTGTGATTTAATGAAAATGTTTTGTTATAATTGCAGGTGATGCTGTTGGTCTGCCGGCGCGCTTGACTCTGGAGTTCAGCGCATTTGATGCGTAAGTTTTTACGTAATTAAAGCATGTAAAATAGTTCTGAAAGCCTGGAGATCTGCCTCAATATCACGTCTGTTACTTGTGAAATTAATGGTTTTTCTCTGCCAGTGAAGTCCTTGAGGGCGGTTTCAGAAGGATTAATTTAACGTTTATGATGGCTGAGTAATTGCTCTGGCCACACAGAACAGATATTTCCAGCTCAGTTTTCTGGTGGATAAAGTCACTTCTGACCCCATCAAAACCATCTGCTCTTCCCTTCCTTTCACTCAAAATAAGAATTAATCACTTTATAACATGGAGAGATTTCTTCAGGCTGTATAAATATGGTATACGATGCTGCAAGTGGGAAAAAAGGCATCTATGTTTGCAAGAACTTCACTGTAAATAAATATATGTTATTAATTTAATTTAAAGGCGAGCTATTATGCAAAAATCACATTTATAAGTGGTTTAAACACAGGCAGCAGTGTGTGAATATCTCCAGCTTTTAATGATAAACATTTAATAATTGTGTTTGTTCTAATCAGACTTGATCAAAACAGTCTGCAGAAACACTTTGATTGACATTCCCTTTGTATGTGGTCGTCAGAGGGGGAAAGCCCCACCCACTAGTGCCCATCTCTACCTCATTAGCATAAACAGCAGCCCTGAGTTAGAAGTAGTCTTCTGTCCATTAGCCATGAGAGTGTTTGAGCTGCTGAAGATAATGTCAGCATAGACTAAGAGGATTATAGATGTGGAGTTTTAGATGAAGCACAAATGAACACATAGACTGACAGAAGCATGAAGCACACACTGACACTGAAGCACACATGCACACCTGACCAGCTCTCACAACACATCTACTACTGAAATATTTGACAATAAAACTGACAGGAGGGCTAATAATTTTAACTTTAACTTTAATTGTGTGTAATAGGGATGGACCCACGCCAGTGCGCTGCTGTCCCGCATCAGGAACTCTGTACAACACAAACACGCTCGAAGCCTTCAAATCCACCGACAAAAAAGCCCTGCTGGACAAAGCAGCCAATGAGGTGCAGCTTCATACATTCATAATTAATTCTAACTGAATTACGCTCCTTCTTTCTCTGCGTGTCTGGACACTAAACATCCTTCTCCATCATTTGATTAATTACTGCTTTATTCTTAATCTTCTTAATGCAATTATTTTTGCTGCTGGTTTTCTGCAGGTGGTAATTACACACAGATATGAGCAGTGGACAAACAGCGCTGGTTTTATCAATACATTTTTAATAAGCCCAGTGGTTTTTGCACTGAAACAATGACAATGAGCTTTCCCTTCAGTTTATTCTATTCTATTCTATTTTCTTTTCTATTTTCTTTTCTATTTTCTTTTCTATTTTCTTTTCTATTCTATTTTCTATTCTATTTTCTATTCTATTCTTTTCTTTTCTATTCTATATACTCTGTATTCTCTATTTGATTCCATGATTCTATTATGTTATATTCCATTCTATACTTCTATTCCATTATAATCTTAATTTTATTCTATATACATTATTCTATTCTCCATTCTATCCTCTATTCTCTTTTTTATCATATATTCTATTCCATTCTGTTATTTCATTCTATTCTATTATTACATTATATCCTCTATTCTATTCCATTATTCTCTTCTCTATTTTTTCCATTATTCCAATCTGTTCTATTATATTATTCCATTCTGTTCCGTTCCATTATCTGTTTATTCCTCCTATTCTATTCTATTCTATTCTATTCTATTCTATTCTATTATATTATATTATATTATATTATATTATATTATATTATATTATATTAT
>CAIGQZ010031698.1:682527-732528 GCA_903798205.1 Danio tinwini | reverse complement strand
TGTGTGTGTGTGTGTGTGTGTGTGTGTGTGTGTGTGTTGAGCTCGTGTCCTCTGCTCTTCTGTCTTGGCTCAGAGTTCAAAGTAAAGCGTCGCTGAAGTTGTTTTTGTTCAGCTTTTATTAGCATGTCAATGACACACTGCTCTGACAACCAGGTGTACTGTACAACACGCACACACACACACACACACACACATGCACGCACACAAGCCACTACATATCCCAAACTCGGTGTCGTCTGCCTCTTTGAGTTTAATACACAGCGTAACAGTCTTCAGTTGTGTGTTTGTGTGTGTGTGTGGGGGGGTGCTCTGGTTTCCCCCACAGTCCAAACACATGCGGTACAGGTGAATTGATCAACTAAATTGGCTTTAGTGTGTGGGGGGGTGTTTCCCAGTACTGGGTTGCAGCTGAAAGCACATGCGCTGTGTAAACTGTATGCTGGAATAGTTGGCGGTTCATTCCAGTATGTGTGCCTCTGTTGCCCAACAACTTCCTGCAAATAAGCATAACTTTATAATAGAAAAAACACAACTCTACGTCAGATTTGTCTTTCAAAACAGCACATATTAATGGCTCCTTTCCACTGACTGCTACAGTACGGTACGGGTCGGTACGGGTCACCTTTATCAGGCTTGCGTTTCCACTGCTAAAAGGGTACTAATGGTACTTTTGGTGGGCTTGGTGTACAACAGAAAGTTTCAGTCGACGTCATTTTCACTCGAGAAAATGTCTACAGTAAAGCTGTACGGGTCGCTCACATATCATATGAGCAGCACTTCTCACAACACAGATGCTTTACACACATAAATACTGGTGTATAAATGTTTATTACTAACTTTACTATGAACATGAGTTGATTATAACTGCAGATCAATGACAGTGTGAAATAGCCTACTGTAACGTCTGCAATTATATAAAATAAATTAATAAATGAACACATACAGATCCTTACAGTCTCCGATATGATACCACCACCATGCTTCACTGTAGGGATGCTCTTAGCCTGGTGATGAGCGCTGCCTGGTTTTCTCCAAGCGTAACGCCTGGCGTTCACTCCAAAGAGTTCAATTTGAGTCTCATCAGAGCAGAGAGTTTAGTTTCTGATGCTCTGAGAGTCCTTCAGATGCCTTTTGGCAGATTCCAGGCGAGGAGTAGGCCTGTCACAATAATCAATATATCGACTTATCGCACAACACATGGACATCAATAATTATTTTTAGTAATGCAATAAATATCGCCCATACATGAAAACAATTCTAGCAACATTTTAACTGATTGTGCAACATCTCTACCTCTACTAGAAGTGTCAGGATGGTTAAAAACACTAGAGTATTTACACTTGCACTTTTTTGTTAACACTAATTATTATTCATTTAGGATATGCGTTTTCACATTCTGATTCCAATTATTGAGTTGTTAGAATGACTATAATTAATTTAAATATTCTTAGGAATAATATATATTGTGTGTTTTTACATTGTCATTCTGGCATTATATAATGAGTGGCATTAAATGACAATAATATGGTTTATTGCAATTTGTTTTGGTGCAATATATCGAACAACAAAAAATCGATATCGTGACAGGCCTAGCGGGGAGTGTCTTCCGTCTGGCCACCATACAGGCCTGATTGGTGGATTGCTGCACAGATGGTTGTCCTTCTGTAAGGTTCTCCTCTCCACAGAAGAACGCTGGAGCTCAGACAGAGTGACCATCAGGTTATTGATCACCTTCCTGACTAAGGCCCTCACTCAGCTTAGATGGCCGGCCAGCTCTAGGAAGAGTCCTGGTGGTTCTCCAGCTTCCACTTACGGATAATGGAGGCCGCTGTGCTCATTGGAGCTTTCAGAGCTGCAGAAATGTTTCTGTAACCTTTCCCAGCCTTGTGCCTCGAGACAATCCTGTCTTGGAGGTCTACAGAAAATTCCTTTGCCTTCATGCTTGGTTTGTGCTTTGACATGCACTGTCAACCCTGGGCCCTTATAGACAGGTGTATGCCTTTTCAGATCATGTCCAATCAGCTGAATTGACCACAGGTGAACTCCAATGAAGCATCTCAAGGATGATCAGTGGAAACAGAATGAACCTGAGCTCAATGTAGAGCTTCACGCTAAAGCCTGTGAATACTGATGTACATGTGATTTATCAGCTTTTTATTTTTAATAAATGTACAACATTGTCATTATGGGGGATTGTGTGTAGAATGTTAAGGAAATACATCAATTTAGTTCATTTTGGAATAAGTAACATAAACAAATGTGGGAAAAGTGAAGCGCTGTCAATACTGTCCGCATTCACTGTATATTTAAATTTATCTTTCACATTTTCAACTTTACCTTTGTTATGTTTCTCCTGATTTTTTCCTCTTTATTAAAATGTGATTTCATATTTTTCCTCGACATATTAATTAGCATGTGCTCATTTTTGTACCATGATGATTTCTCCTTTTTTTGGTCAGTTTGATGAGTTAATCAGTTTTGTCTTTGCTCTTGACTAATCTAATGTATAATGCACTAATATATTACTGTGAAGCATCCTGGAGAGAATACTCTTACACTGAAGCTGTTTCTGCACCGTTTTACCCTCACCAAAGTTTAAATAGCAGTTCATGTATGCTTTATATATTAAGTTGCAGTGTTAGTCTTCTGTGTTGTTGTTTGTTTGCTGAATCTCCTCTTCTGTCCTGCAGATCTGGGACATGAGTGACGACGAGAGCATCTGAACATCTTCATCTGGGCTTTCACGTGCACAAACACCTCAGAGACTGCTGGAAATGTTGATCTGAAGCTTCATGTCATTTCTGTGAGTCTCCAACAGCTTCACTGACGCTCTGTATTAAACGTGCAAATATAAATATATATACAGTATACACGTGTGTTACTCTGTTCTTCATCTGCAGCACTCACCTGTGTCCTTCCAAAGACGTCATTTTGATGCATTTTCCAAACACAGATTGTTATTATATTATGTTTTTTATGAAAGCTAAGACTGTTGTTTAATTCCAGCAAAACACTTAAACATCCATGAAGACATCATAACAGTAATTCTTGTCAAATGTGTGGTTCAAACACCTTCATATTAAGATCTACACTGCTAAAACAATCTATTTCTTAGAGGTTTTGTCTTGTTTCTAGTCTAAATATTCTTAAGTCAAGGAGCATTCTCTAGACAAGCTTAAAGAATTGTTATTTTCAGAAATAATGAGTCAAAATGAAGTATGGAAGTCTTAAAAGGCCATGCATTAAAAGCATTTTCTCTCTTGTTATGTCGTGATCACGACTTACAGTAATTATCTCATGATCTCAGCATAACAACTCGCTCTCTCCTGATCTCAACATAACAAAAGTTGTCATGATCACCACTTATTTTTTTTGCTTTCATTTATTTATGTATTAATTATTATTAGTAGTAGTAGTATTATTAATATCTGGCAAATGTCTGGCCAGAGAGTGTGCACCGGCCCTGTGAACAGGGAGAGAATAACTGCAGACGTGCATGAAAGGTGTTCAGAACAGCCATAATATGAGAGCAAATGCTCATGCTCATGATTAATATAGTCAGATTCATGATTATATTCACGTATATGATTATATACAATAATATTCCCTCAACTCTTACCATTTTAAAGCAGCTCTATATGGCGCAAACTAAGTTGCTGCATGCATGAGTTAAATGATGAAGAATGATGAAGATCCTGCTCTTGCTTTGATTCTTTCCGCAAATTATTTACAACTTTAACATTTTAAGAAATTTTTAATAACTTTTTTTTTTTTTTTTAAAGCAACCAGCTGCAAATAAATTTTGAGTTTATTAAACTTCAGTGGTTAAAGTTGTGCCAAATTATTTTTTTTAAGTTGACAGAAAAGGCTGGTTTAAGTCAGGTATACTTTATAGAATAATTTGGCACAACGTCAAACACTGAAGCTTAATAAACTCGAAATTTCTTTGCAGCCGGTTGCTTTAAAAATGTAAGTTAACTCAACTTTATATTTTTTGAAGAGTTGGAGAAATCAAAATGTAAAGTCTCCTCAACTCAATATTTTACTTTCATTGAACAAACAGTTTCAAACATGCAGCTGAATCATTTTAATGAGTAAATTCAACTCTGAGCTCAAAAATATGTCCAGCTAACTTAGTTTTAAACTGAGTTTACTATTTGTAAGTTGGAATTTAGTGTATAGAGCTGCTTTAGAATGGTAAGAGTTGAGGGAATATTATTGTATATAATCATATACGTGAATATAATCATGAGTGTACATTTATCATGAGCGTTTGCTCTCATATTATGGCTGTTCTGAACACCTTTAATGCACATCTGCAGTTATTCTCTCCCTGTTCACAGGGCCGGTGCAGACTCCCTGGCCAGACATTTGCCAGATATTAATAATACTACTACTAATAATAATTAATACATAAATAAAAAAGCAAAAAAAAAAGTTGTGATCAGGAGAAAACAAGAGAAAACTGATTTTAATGCATGGCCTCTCAGGACTTCTGTAGTTCAGCATTAAGTACATTAACAGACGTTAGTAATCGGTTTATTAATACAGCTATAAATCCTGTAATCTTGACTTCTAATAATTGTATTTTCACACTTTATTACTTAATAATTGTTCATGATCTTTAATCCAGTATTGCATTTTTTACAACTCATCTGTATTTAAGAGTAGCTGGCGGCTTTTAGGATCGTTCAGAATATGTAAGTAAATAATTAATAAACTATTCAAATCAACATTTATATATCTTATTATTCAGGCATATAGTAATACTTACTATGTATGTTAATAAATGCTTCATCAAGTCATCTTCATCCAGTTTTGTGACCTAAAGTGAGGATTATTTATGCTTTATAAATCCCTTAAATTAAAGTATGAAATAAACATTTGCAATCTAAAAAGTCAAATTCCTGTAAAGTTTAAACCCTGCAGAGTAACAGGAGTGACAAAACACAATTAGAAATAAAACTATTAAATACAAATTGGATAAAACAACAACAGAATAGAAATGAATAAAGTTTAATTTAATTTCCTGTTTAGACTATAACCGAGCCTTTAATGGTCATTTATAAGGGATTAATAAAGCATGAACAGTCCTCACTATAGATTAGGTCACAAAACTGCATGAAGCATTGATCAACATGCAAATGAACTATTAATAAATGTCTGAATAATATGATATATAAATGTTGATTTGAGTAGTTCGTTAATCACTTATTCTGAATGATCTTAAAATAGCATCAACTCTTCTTAAATACAGCTGGTTTGTAAATAATGCAACACTATTAATGAAAAAATAATCATTAAAGTATGAGAACACACTGAAGCTCATTATACTGTACATGCGCTTATACGTCAAGATGATCTGCAGCTATAAACTGCTATTAACGTCTGTTAATGTAGAGTTAATACTTAAGAGATATTGAACTATTTGCTAATATTAAATAGCTGATCATAGTGTGCCGCTATTATAGTGTTACCTAATATAATTATTTTTACCCCATTGTCAGATTATTTAGCTTGTTTTAAGGATAAACTCTTCATTTTGACTCATTATATCTGAAAACAACACATGTTTTGCGTGAGCAAATGTTTCTTGAATTAATTTTGAGATATTTGCACTAGAAACAAGACTAAATCTCTAAGAAAGAGCAGCATTGTTGCTGTGTACGCTTTATGCTTTTATTAAATGTCCTTATAAACATGAATCATCAGACACGGGTTGCAACTCTTAGGGTCAGATTTCCTAAAAGGCTGAATTTCACTGGCCTAGAATGACCGTAAACAACAACATGGTGATGTAAGAGTGTGTGTCTGCTTTCATGGCTTTGTTTTTTTGTCCTTTCTGATAATAAAACTGAAAGCTTCACACACTGCTCGGTGTAATATCTGCTTGTTTTTAAGTCTATTGAGAGTAAAACTCAGTCTGTATCCACATATTTGATCAGGATATGCCATCAGCACAGCTCCAGATCCTTTATCATTTCATAGCAAATCTGAGAATGTGATGACCTGAAAGACTACAAGGTGGCTCAGTGATTAGCACTGTGAGAAGGTGGCTGGTTTGAGCCTCGGCTGGGTCAGTTGGTGTTGGCGTGGGTTTCCCCCCACAATCCAAACACATGCGCTTTAGGGGAACTGATGAACTACATTGGCTGTAGTGTATTAGTGAATGCAAGAGTGTATGGGTATTTCACCAGTACTGGGTTGCATCTGGTAGGGCATCCACTGTGTAAAACATATGCTGGAATAGTTGACAGTTCATTCCACTGTGGTGACCCCTGATAAATAAAGAGACTAAGCTGAAAGGAAAATGATTGACTACTATTCTTGTAGACTAGAATATGACTCTAGGCCACAAAACCAGCAACAATACGTGTCTTTATTGGTAAATCAAGATGTCTGCGTTATCTGAAAGGTAAATAAATCAGCTTTCTATTGTGGTGTGGTTTATGGGGACGGGACAGCGGAGGAAACGATTGAAAACCTGGAATCTGAGGATTAAAAATGTAATCTAAATACTGATAAATCACTATTAAAGTTATCAGCATTGCACATTACTAATCAACATTTGAGCATTGCTATATTTACAGTAGGATATGTACAAAATGTCTTCATGGAATATGATTTTTACTTAATATACGAATGATTTTTGGCATAAAGTAAAAAGATAAATCAATGATTTATGCAATGCTTCTTTTTTTCCCCAAAATACACTGGTGCAGAATAACACTGTGCTCCAGGGTCACCTATATCATTTTATTCTGGGATAAAAAAAAATAAATGAATGTTTCCATAATGTCCAGAGTATGTTTGTACGTGTGGAAATCTGTCATTGTTAGTGCAAGAACCATTTGCTGACATTAAAATACACATATATATGCAATTTACTCCAAAATACTTATTAACTGTTGCCTGAAATCTTAATATTTTGCTGTGATCATTAATATTTTGCTACTGTCATAAATATTTAGTTTTCTCTCACTAAACCACTTATATATATAGATTTATTGAAGAATAGGCCTGATCATGTGGTTCACTTTGACTTCTGGCTGAATGAAAACATTAATTCACACCAATAGTTTGTTTCTCTCTCTTACTGCTATTCACGATGCAGACACTGATGGAAATCCCTTCTAATAAACACTGATTTGGGGTCTACTTGTCAACAAGTAGTGTGTTCAGCAGACAGAAACTCAGAAACAAAGGAAAATACTTACAAATAAAAATCAAACGTTGTACAGCAGCAGTCATCGGCTTCAGTAGTACTTTATTTACTATAATACAGTGGGGGAAATAAGGATTGAATACATGGTCATATTTTCTCCTGCACTCTCAGAAATAAAGGTACACGAGCTGTCACTGCAGGGGTACCTTTTCAAAAGGTACACATTTGTACTTAAAGGGTCCGTATTGGTACCTCAGAAGTATATATTTCTCGTCTTTCGGATGAGACGTTAAACCGAGGTCCTGACTCTCTGTGGTCATTAATAATCCCATGGCACTTCTCATAAAGAGTAGTGGTGTAACCCCGGTGTCCTGGCTAAATTCCCTCTTGGGCCTTACGATCAAGGCCTCCCATTTATCCCTTATCCACCCAATTGGCTCTATCACTGTATCTCCACTCCACCAATAGCTGGTGTGTAGTGAGCGCACTGGCGCAGTTGTCCTGTGGCTGCCGGAGCATCATCCAAGTGAATGCTGCACACTGGTGGTGCTGTGGAGAGACCCCCCTTATAATTGTGAAGCACTTTGGGTGTATGGCCATACACAATAAATGCTCTATATAAATAGACATTTATATTACATATATTAGTAGACATTACATATATATAAATGTCTGAATAATAGTACCTACACATTTAAAGAGGAACACTTTTGTACTTTTTAGGTACTAATATGTACCCTTGATGTATTAATATGGACCTTTTAGGTACAGATTTGTACCTTTTGAAAAGGTACCACCCCAGTGACAGCTCGAGTACCTTTATTTCTAAGAGTGTGGGAATAATATCTCTAAAGGAGCTGTTGACATGGAATTGAAGCAGATTTTGGTAAAAATACAAACATAAAAATAAAACAAAACAAATCTGAGAAATGAGTTGTGTGTAATAAGAATGGAATGGCACAAAGAGAAAGTGCTGAACTACTGAAATGTGTTGATACTTTATATAAAGGCTTTTTAATGCTGGCAGCTTGACGAATCAAGCCTCCTGCATTGCTCAGGTGTGAGCTTCTCACAGACTTCAACAGTGTGTCAAAATCTTGATGCTTCTGTGGGTCTCGTCTATCAAATCTGAGCTTTATTTTGTATTCTCTATTGGATTCGGATCAGGTGATTGGCTGGGCCATTCTGCAGCTTGATTTTCTTTCTCTGAAAGCATCAGAGAGTCTCTTTGGCTGTGTTTTGGATCATTGTCTTGCTGAAATGTCCACCCTGGTTTCATCTTCATCATCTGCTAATGTAGATGCTGGACTGAAGCAGCTGATATTCATTTACACTGAGGAAGAGCAGAGGCTTGCTGAAGAACTACTGAGAGATTTCAGCTGCTGTCTGGGCTTTCACTGCTGAACTACACCTCCCATTCTTCATCTGTTCAATACATTTTCCCTGCATCATTTTATTATGCATAACTGTATCTGTTCACTAAATAGACTTGTTTTCTTTGCATATATGCATTTCCTTTAGAAATATTTTTTCAGAGAAAATTTGACGTGTTCAATATTTATTTCCCTGCTGTATGTTCAACAGAACAGGTTTATAATCCCTCAAGTATGACAAATGAATTATTCTCAAGATCTAATATGCCCAAAATTAAGAAATGACTTGCATCAACTTGTTATTCTTCCCAAGCGCATTCATCAGACGGCGTGTGTGTGTGTGTGTGTGTGTGTGTTTTAATCTGTAAAGCATGAATCTGCAGACGCTGTCAGTGGTTTAAGAGCACTTTATTGTTCATTGAGGCTACTTAAAAGTACAAAACAATGGCCTGCCAAAAGTTTGTTTTATTCCGAGGCCATGAAATAAGGGTATAATACAGATTTACAACTCATCCAGAGGTGCAGTGAACGTCTGTTCTAACGTTGGTTCTCCTGGAAGCGCACGTCCAATAGAAAACATACATATATATATATATATATATATATATATAATGTTGGAGTGGAGAAAGATTTGTTCAATTGTCTCCAGAGACAGTCGAAAGCTCCGTTCAGAAGTGTGTCGAGACTCAGTAGCCTTCGAAATAATACACAAGTGGCTATTATTACACTACCGCAGTGTGTGTTCATAGAATAACTGTGTTCCTGCACTTTAACCTTAAACAGACAAAACTACAAACAAAAAAGATCAACTTTTTTACTCCGAGAAAAACAAAAGAGCATGATTACAATAAAGGACAAGGGAAATTAAATAGCTACATATCATTAACAAATTAATTGTTCCTCAAAAAATACCTACGATTTGTGTTCTCTGTACATTCGTTACGCACAGCGTAATGATGGTCTTATAGTTTCCTATATAAAAACTTTTTTTTGTTGTTTTTAATTAAGTGATTTACCTACAGAGTGTGTGTGTGAGTGTGTGTGTGTGTATCGTAAGCACAGAGTGTGTGTGAGTGTTCTGCGCAGATATCTGGCAGTGAAATGTGTGTTTGACGGGTTTCAGGAAAATCTGAAAACCTGTGAGAGAGTTTGTGGATCTGTCTGATAATGATGATCTGAGCTGAAGGAATGTTAGCGTCTCCCGTTTCTGCAGACGTTAGCTAGTAGCTAATCTGACTATAATCCTGCAGCACGATCCCTAGTGGAGGAATGTTCTGTGTTTCCGTACAAGCGCTCAACAAATACAAGCAGGTAAGATGGCAGACTTCAAACACACACGCAAGCACATGAACGCACACAGGCACATGCACGCACCCATACACACATCATGAATGCATGCACACAGACGCACAAACACACACAGGGTTGCACGATACTGGAAATCGGTACTGATCGATACTGAATTTTTTTTGTCTATTTCCCGCAAACATTTGAGCGCTGTTGAGCTCGCTCTTAAACAGCACTGATTGGCCGTTGTGTACATGAGCTCAACAGAAATGACTGTGATTGGCCGTGAAGGTCATCAGTTCACTGAACTCACCGCTGTAGGCTGAGTTTAATCACAGATACAGGAACACAGATTTCAGATCCGAGATTCATCAGTGGATGTCTCATATGTCAGCTTGTAGACCAGGAGTGTCCAAACTCAGTCCTGGAGGGCCAGTGTCCTGCTGAGGTTAGCTCCAACTTGCTTCAAGACACTGCCAGAAAGTTTCTGGGATATATAATAAGAGCTTGGTTAGCTGGTTCAGGTGTGTTTGATTAGGGTTGGAGCTAAATTATTCAGGACACCGGCCCTCCAGGGCCGAGTTTGGACACCCATGTATATAGACGAACCAGCTGATCGATGTGGCTTTAAAACCTTCCAGTGTTCCTGTGTTACACTCAGTAAACAGCGGTGAGTTCGGTGAACTGATGACCTTCACGGCTAATCACAGTCATTTCTGCGGAGCACGTGAACACAACCGCCAATTAGTGCTGTTTAAGAACATGCTTAACAGCGCTCAAATGTTATTGGGAAATTGACGAGTTTAAAATTTCAGTATCGATCGGTACCGAATTCCAGTATCATGACAACCCTACATGGACACACATGCACGCACTAGCGTTGGGTCGATAGACAATGGCATCGCGATCCTCTGCCCTGTCGTAGCAGCTCTCCTTCCACACTATACCACTGAAAACGCACATCACAAGACCACACACACACTCTGGCATGCGCTCTATATGCGCACATCTGAGGCTGAGCTCCAGCAGACAGCTTGAAGTCCCAGAATAGTGAAAAAATATGATACACTGGTGTTTTGGAAAATGGAAAAACTGTCTCTAGGCGGTTTTCATCTGTTTTATATTATTTATTTTCTTATTCTTGTCTCTTTTATTCCTGTTTATGTAAAGCACTTTGAATTGCCACTGTGTATGAAATGTGCTATAGAAATAAACTTGCCTTGGTTTCTGTTGGTTCTGCACCTTTTTACCAACCAAGTTTGTGGACGCCATTATACCGACACCGATCGCTCAGCCTATTCATGACAGAGTCCCATGAAAAAAGTGATTGACAGGTGGTCATGTGTGTGTGTCTGTGTAACTTATCTTCATTTATTTATGATTTGGTTGTGGGTAGGCCCACATTGAATCGGCACACGCAGAATTCTGCAGATTTTTAGCCCATTATAAATTCTAGAGGTGTGAACCTACACTGATCTCACGGTTCGGTTACGATTATCATGCCATCGATTCGGTTCAATTCGATATCTCGGTGCATTGGCAATGCTTTTTCATACATAATTAGATTTTTTCTTTACAACACAAGAAATTTCTTTTTATTAAAATCTATAAATATGTTTATATTTATATATTACTTGTAATACAATTTTGTCCTTTAATACAAGCAGTCAGATATATGAACTGTACCTTTAATTGTACCTGCTCAAAAAAAAAACACTTTGTGAATGTTTTAGACAAAACTTCAACACATGCACAGTAGACAGCACAAGCGTAAATATTATCCCGCTTGCTTTTTGAGCACTGGCAAGTTCTTACACCCCTATGATTGGTCATTGTCTTCACCTGCTCAACAGAAAGGGCTGCAATTAGAAACGAAAGCGCCCCATGAGTGACGCGGGAAAAACCGCCGCGGGTCAAGGCCGTCACACACCGGATGCGCACATTTGCAGGCTATTTAAAACGAAACTAATCAGATGGCGCTCTGTGGCGCGGCAGAATTATGAACAGTGTCCTGAGTCGTGGCTGGGCGCCGTGGACAGCCGCCGACTTGCGCCGCTGGTGTGTACTCTAATTGAAACCTATTTTTAGAATTCTGAAATGCGTGGCGCGGCGCGTCGCCGAGCGGCACTTCTGGCGTGCGACCTGCTTCAGTCTATATGCGCATAATACGCGTTTATCAGAGGAGAGGAGAGGAAACTGTACGTCACAAACATGCCAACGGGTCAAATGCTTAAAGTGTGTGTGTGAGAGAGAGAGAGAGGCAGTGTCAGTGAAAGATTTGCTTATTAAGTAGTAGGAGTGTTTTATTTACTCACCCTCGCCTCCTTCACTATAGTGTTCTACCGCGACATCGCGCATATTGGATAAATGACGTCAGTGCGTAATAACCGGTTATGATCTATTACTGAACCGATATCGAATTGTCCCCATCTGCATCGCGGTGCACCAAAGAAACGATTCATTTTGACACCGCTGATTAATTCTGTTTATTTACTCGAGTAAATGTGTGTAAATCTATATTTTTAAATTAATTACAGTAATATTATTGACTAATATAAAAATGTTCATCTGATTTATGTACAATGCAGTTTGTGCAGTAATATTTTCTGTCTTTTAGTAGAGATATTATATGAGAGACTTGCTTTGTTTACCAAATAAAGTGAATCTAATTGGATTTGCATTTAAAACATTAAATAAAAGTTTAAAAGATATTATTTTTTATTTCACATATTAAGGTTTTAGTTATGATACTCCCTAATATCCACAAAAATCCGCAGATTTTCACCAAAATTCTCAGCAGAAATAGCAAAAAATGTCCGCAGATTCCGTCTGGCCCTAGTTATGGGTAAAATAAAGACCATGGGGGTCAGCTGAAATAGTAGGCTACAAATAATTAATTCACCACCGCCTACGACGACGATGCCATCGTTCATTGCAACGTTTCACATTAGACATCATACAATGCCAAATTAATCGACATCGCCCAACCCTAGCATGGACACTCACTCACCACGCATACACACAGACTTGCACACACCATGAACGAATGCATGCATGGACACAGAAGCACACACACCACACACACTCTCACACACATATGAACAAGTATGCACATGCATGCACGCACACACACACCTGCATGCATGCGCTTGCCGCTGTTCTGCAGATTGTCAGCGCTCCAGCAAAGTCGCCCAGAGCTGCTGCTGCAGTTTGAGTCATGCGTCCTCTACCACCCATTAACAACTATACAAAAGCCCAGCGTTCATATATAGACGGCCTGTCCCGAGGCGGATCTCTCTGTATCTGGCAGCTTCCACCATCAATAACGAATAGAAGATAATAATATGGAGTACAACTGTACCAGCAGTAAGTTTATCTAGGACTGTTACTGACAAAAATAAAGTCAAATCTGAATAAAAAGAGAGAGAGAGAGAGAGAGAGAGAAGTATTACGATTGAAATGTCTACACAATAATAGATACCAGCTATTTTAAAAACATGCACATATAAGCACTAGCTTAACCTTAAACCAGCTACTCTACTCAAACCACAGTGCCTGGAGGAAATAACCAACAAACGAATGAATGCAAAACGAGAAGAATGCCCACGTCTGCCGCAGTCCCGCACCGGACAGAGAAATGTCAAGCGTGAGATCCAAAATAATACAATAAAATCAGCTTTCTCCCATAAACACGAGCGCTTCCTGCTAAAGTGATCACTTCCTGTTTGTGTGAGCCATTTCTGAACATCCAACATGTGTGTGTGTGACACTAAACTGACACGACCTCCATCCATCCATAGTGCAAAATCAGTCCAGGCCCTCTGCTTTCGTTTCTCTGTTTTTGTTTGTCTTCAAGTATACACACACAGAGTCAGGCTCGACCGGGAGAGAGGGAGAGTACGCCACAGACAGAACGGCTTGCAATGGCTTGTGGGTAAAAAAAGGTTTGCATCAGCGGTTTCTTTGGTATCTGAGGCAGATGGTTAGATCATATCTGGCTGATTTCTTTTCTTTTAAATCTCAAGAACCAAACAAACAAACAAACAAAATAAAAGCTGTCTGTAAAGATATGGGCGTCCCATAATGCAACAGCCAAGCTAAAAAAAAAACGTATACTAGCATACTTAGAAAAGCAGTAAAATAAGCAGATTTGGAGAGTTAAGGAGCTCGTCCTGGTGGTATGTACATTAGCGATACGTCAGCGCTGCTTATCATGCATGTGTGTGTGTGTGTGTGTATGTGGTCCTGTTTTCAAGACACCAGGGACGGGGAGTGATTGTGGTTCACCATGTGTGTGTTTGGAGAGGCGTCCGGGGAGCTGGAGCCGCCTTTAGCCTTGATCTGCAGCCACGTTTCCCCCAGAGCCTTGGCGAAGTGGTCGTCCACCGATCCGGTGATGGACACCGAGTTTGTGACGGGCTCCGGCTCCTTGTAGTTCTTGCCCAGACTGCGGCGGAAATGCTCCTCGATCACAGGGTCACAGGCGGTGTTCGCTAAAACACAGAGAGAGGAACAAAATACAATAAACACAGCTTTAGTGGAGATGTAGGATGCTTCATATATCACACACAGACACTAAACACAACACTAAAGGTCTGAGGGGTGTTGCACAAAAGCAAGATGAGGGATTAGGTGGATCTATCCCAGCTGAATTCAGCGTCAATTCACACTGGCATTTCTGAACAGCTCTCCGTCCACACTACACTGCTAAAAACACACATCAGATGACCACACACACACTCTGGCATGGGTTTCCTCCAGGTGCTCTGGGTGAATTGGGTAGGCTAAATTGTCCGTAGTGTATGTGTTTATGGATTTTTCACAGAGATGGGTTGCAGCAGGAAGGGTTGAGTAAAACATATGCTGGATAAGTTGGCGGTTCATTCTGCTGTGGCGACCCCTGATTAAATTAAAGGAATTAAAGAAAATAAATGAATGAATGGTTTCATGGTATTGTGATTAATTAAGGCTTAAGGCACAGAGGTCAAACTCAGTTCCTGGAGGGCCGCAGCTCTGCACAGTTTACAAACTCTAATTAAACACACCTAATCAAACTAATGGAGTTCTTCAGGCTTGTTTAACACCTACAGGTAAGTGTGTTGGAGCAGGGTTGGAACTAAACTGTGCAGGGCAGCACAGTTTTAAGGGATGATATTGTGATAAGTCTTTGACACGTTAAAACAATAAAAAATTAAATAAATGATCTACCACAGGCTAGCTTTTAGCAGTTTTAAAACCATGACTTTGCCAAACCACGATAAACCTTAAAACCGGTTATCATCCCATGCCTACTGACATCAAGATTCTGCAATGTTGAGTCGGTATCAGACAAGATCAATACCACAGCACAGGATGCTGCAGAGTTGATGATGGAGTGAAAGTGTATTCTTTGGTGATGTGTTTGTGGGTCAGTATTCCTGCTATACTCACAGTTGGAGGTTCTCCTGTAGCTGGCGCTCAGGCCGGGGGAGCAGCCATTGTGGGAGCCAGTGCAGTGGCTGAGGTTACAGTTACGGTTGTTCGCTGGAGCACAAGTGATCACAGAGGGCCGGTTCTGAACACACACAGAGACACACAGTCAGAATTATTAGCCCTCCAGTTAAATTATTTGTCTTAGATTTTTCCCCAAGTTGTGTTTAATAGAGATAAGTCTACAGAATACAGAGAGAGAGAGATTTGAGTTTATTGCCATACCAGCTTCTTCAGCTATGTCCTGGCATTTTTTAAACATCTCTCTTCTATAATTACATGACATGATGCAGAACAATGTAGTTTAATTCAGTGCTTCTTGTACATCCTGAGACCCACTTTACACCGTATATCAATCAGGCAGAGAAGATCAGTGATTATTAAAGAAAACCTCAAACCAGAAGCTACTGAAAGTTAAAAGACCTCCTGCATATACTCTATTATAAGACTGAAAGGAGCTTTTGAATGGTGAATGTAAATAAATGCAGAGGTGTGTGTCTGTACCTGCTGGCGCTCCACAGGGCTGGCAGTAGGAGAGATGCCCATGCTGCGGCTAGAGTCCATGTTTTTGGTCAGTGCGAGCGGCTGGTCCAGGGCCAGGCTGGGCATGTAGAGATGATGCCCACCAACCAGACTCATGCTGGGGGCCACCATGCGCTCGATGGGGCTGCGGCTGCGCTCCCGGGGGTCCTTGCGGTAGTCCCCGTTGGCAGGCTTTCCTCTGGAAGAGAAACAAAGGAGGGATTGTACTGAGTAGGGATGGGACGATAGCCGGCTTCAGGGTTTCTGAAAAGGCAAGGCTTAAAACTGGTAACATTTTCTGTTTTGCTGTTCCTGAAGTCAACATTATTAGCCCTGTATACACTACCTGACAAATGTCTTAAGTTTTAGGAACAACAAATAATTACTTCTAGTTGATGATTTGGTATCAGAAGTGTCTTCTATGAAAGGCAAAGGCCTCTAGATGAGGCTTATTTGAGCACAATAAAATATGATCATGCCTTGATTATGAATGATTTCATTAGGACAGTAAGGTCTGACTTTAGACTAAAGTCTCATCACTGAACCTTCAATAATGTCCAGTATAGAATATAAAGTCATGCTGCAGTGGAAACCGAATGAATATTGTGTCTGACTCCATCATGAGCTTGGAGGACTGCATCCATACATCTCTGAATGACTCAAATCACGCATTAATAAAGTCATCTGGAATGGAGAAGAAAGTGTTCTTGCAGGACTCCCAGAGTTCATCAAGAGTCTTTGGGTTCATCTTCAACGCCTCCTCCATCTTACCCCAGACATGCTCAATAATGTTCATGCACCTTGAGCAGCTTGACCTTCTTTGCTTTCAGGAGCTTTGATGTGGAGACTGAAGTATGAGAAGGAGCGCTATCCTGCTGGAGAATTGTCCCTCTCCTGTGGTTTGTAATGTAATGGGCAGCACAAATGTCTTAACCTCAGGCTGTTGATGTTGATCATCCACTCTGCAGATCTCTCCATACTAAATGTAACCCCAAACCATGATTTTTCCTTCACCAAACTTGACTGATTTCTGTGAGAATCTTGGCTCCATGCGGGTTCCAGTAGGCCTTCTGCAGTATGTGACGATTGTGATGCAATTCTACAGTCAAGTTATTAAAATATATATATATATATATATTTTTTTTTTTATTATTTACATAACATATTTTCTGTTGTTTTTTTTGTTGAATTTACAGTTTTGACCAGCAGGTGTCCTTAGCATGTGCTGTTTCGGACGCTTTAAAATAGCAATTTCGATTCATTTTGTCGCAATTGATTCAATTGTTGTTTCTCCCATCGCTAGTCAACACTACTAGAATTCAAGCACTAGTTTAGCAAGTATTCTGCACTGTTTCAATCAGTTTTGTTCCATTTGCTCTCACAACTCTACATTAGCTCAGATCACTGCTTACAAAAAGCCCTTTCCCTCCGCCAACCTCCTTTCCTGTTTTTCTTTTCCCTCTTAAAAGAATAGAGACACACACACACACACACACACACAGAGAAAAGCCATCCACCCTTCCGGAAGGATCGCTCTCCTGCTGCCAGCAGTGCGGGGGCCCAGTGAGGGGCCGAAAGCAGCATTGAAAGGGCTTCATCTGTGCTGCGCAGGAAGAGAACAGAACTTAATACCCTTCAGCGGCACAACAGAGCCCAACAACAGCCACTGAAACTATAATCAGGTATTTGAAGGAGATGCTTTCAGTCCACAATCTGTGAGTTTAAGGAGCTTCGACCACCTTCAGGAGAAACGCTAAAGATTAACTACAGTCTCAGCTTAAAATGAACAACACTGAAATTGAGAACAGAATAAGATGTCATGGGGAGTAAAAATAAAAGGTGTTTGATTAATTTTTCATGTTTTACCAACTTTCTTGATTCAATGTTTTATTCAATAATTTTTATTTTATATTTATTTTTATTTTACTTTTTTATTTCAATTTACATGGACTATTAGAAGTAGAAAACGCTGAATATGAGAACAAAACAGAATAGGAAAAGATGTCAAAGGATTAAAAATAAAAGGTGTTTAACTTTATTGTTATTATAATTTATGTTTAATTATTCAAGCTTTTTTACTAACTTAATTTTCTTGCTTCAATGTTTTATTTTTTATTTACCTGGATTTCTTTTTCTACTTTAATAGAGTTTTATGGTAAAACTTAAAGTAGAAAATGCTGAATATGAGAACAAAACAATAGGATGTCATAGGGACTAAAAATAAAAGGTGCTTAGCTTGTAATCAATTATTGTTTATAAACAATGCATTTAATTACTCATGCTTTCTATTACTAACTTGGTAACACTTTACAATAAGGTTCATTAGTTATTGCATTTACTAACACAAACTAATCATGAACACTTGTACAGCATTTATTAATAACAATTGAACATTTACTATTGCATTATTAACATCCAAGTCCATGGTTAAAATTAGTTAATGCACCATGAGTTAACATGAACTAACATAGAACAACTGTATTTTCATTAACTAATGTTAAGTAACATGAACAAATACTGTAGTAAATGTATTGTTCATTGTTTGTTCATGTTAGTAAAAGCATTAATTAACATTAACTAATGAACCTTATTGTAAAGTGTGACCACTAACTTTAAATTTCACCATAAAGAGTTCAAGAAAAATAATAAAATGAATTCAGGTAAATAAAATATATAAACTATCTAGAAATATTTTAATAAAAAACATTGCATTTTGGGGGGGAAAACTGAATAGGAAAAGTGTTTTATAAGCACTAAAAAATAAATATTATAATAATTTGTAGAAGATTAATAAATTATCCATGCTTTCTATTGCTAACTTTAAATTATCATAGAAAATGTTCAAGAAAATTAAAAAGAGAAACAAATACAGGTAAATAATAAAAAAAAAAAACATTGAATCCATAATAATATAAATAGAAAACACTGAATTTGAGAAAACAGAATATGAAAAATGTCATAGGGCCTAAAATAATGTGACACTTTTAATAATTGATTGAATATGAATTTGTTTAATTTTTCATGTTTCTTTATTACTAACATTTCTTTACCTGGATTTCTTTTTCTACTATTATGGTCAAATTTAAAGTAGAAAACATTAAATATCAGAACAAAACAGAAAAAGATGTCATAGGGACTAAAAAAAAGGTGTTTAACTTTTAATTAATTATTGTTGATAATTATTGAATGTTTAATTGCTCATGCTTTCTATTACTGACTTTAAATTTCACCATAAAAAGCACAAGAAAATAAAATAGGGAAAAGAATAATTCAGATAAATAAAATAAAACACGGAATTATAAAAATAATTAATAGAAAAAGTATGTTCAAAGGCCCAAAAAAAACAAATAAAAATAATATAATTTGTTGATGATTAATAAATGTGTAAAATTATCCATGCTTTCTATTGAAGATGAATAAATGTGTTTAATTATTCATGCTTTTTATTACTAACTTTAAATTTCACCATAAAACGTTTAAAAATACAGGTAAATTAAATAAATAAACAAAAACATTAAATCCATAATAATTTAAATAGAAAACACTGAACTTGAGAACAAAACGGAATATGAAAAATGTCATAGGCCTTAAAACTGAAAACTTTTAATAAACTATAGTTAAAAGACTTAAGAATGTTTCATTATAATTAACTTTTACATGTTACTACTAAATAAAAAGAGCTGAGCATGTTGAGCGTTTTCCACCTTCAGGATTTACTCCAGTCTCAGCTGTGATCCTTGTTGAAATTGTCTGTTACTTGGCAACGCAATTGGCAGGAGAAGCATCCGCAAGTGAACGGTTACGTCCACCGGAAATTACTGTCCTCACAACAACTAATGGAAAGCAGTGGAAGGAAATCTGTCTTACTGTCAGAAACTACTCCTTCACAATCCCTTTTTCAACCTTTACCATAAACACACACACACACACACAAAAGTTGAGATATAATGACAGCACTACAGTAGACTGATGTAAAACGTCTCCAAGTAAACAGCAGGCTGTTATTGAAAACAAATATGTTTTGTGTGTTTGATCTCTGAGCAGCTGGCTCACATCTTTTTTTTTTTTTTTTTTTTGTTAAATGGCATTATAAAAATGTTTACACTTCATATAATCAGTCAGTTTACACCTTTTAAGCTTGATTTTAGTTTGCTTTAATATGTTCATAAACTACTGTTAGTGTTTAAAGGCATCGAGTGGATCATCAGGTCTGCAATAAAGCAGTTTCTTTGTTAAAGTTGGTTTATTGTGAACTTGCTTTTCTACATTTATTTTTATAATTAGGACTAAGGATGCTCCGATCAATCGGCCGATAATCACAGTTAATGACTCGATTAGTACTCACTGATCTGGCCGATCTCATAAATCGATCGTAAGTGTTATGAGTTTACAAGCAGAGAAAGACAAGTGCACACCTGGGTTATATATCCAGGTTACAAGCTACAACACGTGAAGGGGTAAACGATGTGTGGGTGCGTGAGCGATCACGGTGTTCAACACAGCAGCTAAAATACATGCAGATGTGGTGTGACCACTGTTTATACGTACTATTGGTGACTTGTGCGAGTGATAGTCTCTTTGTTGCAAGTGCAACCTTTGTATATCCAGTGTTTTGAACTGCTGTGACGCAAGCGGAGCGATCACCCCTATCTAGTGTTTATCTGAATGATCTCCTTTAGAAGCTCCGCAAATCTCCCACATATTTATAGTGGCTCCGTGATGCCCGCAATTTAGTAAAAAAAAAAAAAAAAAACAGCCAAGTCATGATGACGAGAGTGAATGGGCAAGATAACAGATCGCGAGAGGCACAGTGATGGTCTAAGCCAGTGGTGTCCAAACTCGGTCCTGGAGGGCCAGTGTCCTGCATAGTTTAGCTCCAACTTCTTTCAACACACCTTCCTGGAAGTTTCTAGCATACCTAGAGAGAGCTTGATTAGCTGGTTCAGGTGTGTTTAATTGAGGTTGAAACTAAAATATGCAGGACACCGACCCTCTAGGACCGAGTTTGGACACCCCTGGTCAAAGCATTACATTTATTCGGTTAAATGAACAGAGCAGTAATCACTGAAAATCTCTATTAATTTCTTATTTCTAAATGGTGTAAGAAACACATTTAAAGGATTATATGCAGCATCCCCAATTTATTCTCTTAGGTAGGGTAAAATCCCCAAATAAGTATGATACTAAGAGCGAAAATGTGATTTATGCAATATAAAGCCTTCCAGCCGCAACCCCTCTCTGGGAAACATCCACACACTCATTCACACGCACTACGGACAATTTAGTCTACCCAATTCACCTGTACTGCATGTCTTTGGACTGTGGGGGAAACCGGAGCACCCAGAGGAAACCCACACGAACGCAGGAAGAACATGCAAACTTCACACAGAAACGCCAACTGACCCAGCCAACAAAAAATATATATAAATAAATTAATTAAATGCACACAATGGCAGCTTTCATGTCATGTTGGACACATATCTGCAATTGTAATAGAAAGTGACTTCAGTGCTTCATGCATTATTACTATTATCAGTAATGTAGCTAATGTGATGCACATTTAAACACAGGAGTTCAGACATCATAATGTCAGCTGTAAGGTCATATCTAAGAAAATATTGAAATAAACCTGCTGAAAGCCTCTTCAATAAAGATCCTTCAAACACAAACAGCAAAGGGTCCTTTTCTTCTTCCAGATCTTTCAGTTCTCTGCTATTCCTCTCAGATGTCAGCTAAAACCTTCTGGCAATTTTCCTTGAGTGCTCTCAAGACCTTTTGCTTCAAGAAAATATATTTCCCAATTCTGTTCAGGATTATTAAAACCACCAGCAGCTCTGCAGTGGCTTGAGATCCTGAATTCTGCATGCATTGGAGAAAATTGACATTGCATGACATTTGGTTTGTCTGCAACATATGAATTTAATTTCACAAGATGACATCACTCTCTGGATGCAATTCATCATTTTAGATTGATTGGGATTATTTTTGTTGGGTAGTATCAGCATAAAATATAATAACCAAAATTACAAGCAGAAACGAATACAATGAACTAAACTACAACTGAAATAAACCAAGTTTTGAGGTTTTCTGTGCAATCTAACAGTGTTGAGGTATAGACATTTAATAATTTATAAAATAACAGTGTATAGTCTTCCCTCTGTAAATAAATACACTTTAATCTAAAACCATATAACTCATTGATTTAAATTTGCTTGAAATTATACAGTCACAGGTCTTAAAAACACATCCAGATTAAAATCTTTCACTCTATTAGAGTCAAACTTTATGACGACCCCACAAATCACATGTTCTGAAGTGTGGTGGCTGGTTATTAGAATCCCGACTCAACATTGCAGATCTTGCGATGCGACTATTGCACTAGTAACTACATTCATACATTAAGATATCGATGCTGAAATTATATACCGTGCATGTGTAAAAGTGTTGTAAATCTGTGTTTTGATGAACTCAAACATTCAAGAACACATGGGTTAAAGCAGTGTTTCTCAACCACATTCCTGGAGGAGCACCAGCTCTGCACATTTTCCAGGTCTACCCAACCAAACAGCTGATTCAGATCAGATCATTAGCAGAGACTGAAAGACCTGTAATGGGTTTGACAGACATAGGAGACATTCAAAACATGCAGTGCTGGTGGTCCTCCAGGAATGTGGTTGAGAAACACTGGGTTAAAGAATACTACACAAGCACAGGTCCATGAAAAGCAAACACTTGACTAGCATATTTTGTTGCAGGGTTTCTGCAGGTTTGATCAAGCTAAATTTAAGACTAAGACATTTTTAAGACCATTATGAATGAACTTTAGACTTATACAGGGCTAAATGTAGAACAAAACATAGCTGTCAATCACTTCAGTCTACAATAATAATAATTTAATAATAAAATTTGTAGGTCAAGTCAGCCTACAACCCTCAGCAGTAAATAAATGGAGAACTTAAGCAAATGTTACTGTAAGGAAAGTAAATAAATGCTATTTTTTAAATAGGTTAAACATTAAAAGATGGATTGTTGGTGATTGTATGGCTGGTAATGGCCACATTGTGTAGCTATACATGAAGAAAGGAAGATTTAAGATCTAAAACACAACATTTCAGTTGATTTAATACTTTAAGGCCTAAAATTTAGTGATTTAAGACAGTAAGATACCCTGAAATAATCTGCTCACTTGTAGCACTGTGCCAGTTACACAAAATGTTGTATACAAGCAAGACAGAAAAAAATGACCACAATAGTTATTAAAGGTTGTAGTTGTAAATGCATTTGCGGTGATATATACTGATGAACACGTAAGATTATTTTGATGTGTAAATATGTGCTGCTCTTTCCTCTTAAAAACAAAAACTAAATAAAAATGAGAAAACAGCAAGCCAGAAAGCATCTGATATAGCCTGTGATACTCAGGTTATGTGAGAGTTTGAATTAAAGGATCAGTTCACCAAAAAAAATAATTGACATCCTTTACTCACATTTAATTTGGTCCAAATGGGATTTTTTTGTGAAACAAATGAGCATATATTAAAGCCTGTTGGAAATCTGTGACCATTAACATTTATACTATTTATTTTTTCAACTATGGATGTCAATGGCTACAGGTTTCCAACATTATTCAAATATTTTAGGTAAATAACAATTTCATTAATGTCTTAGCATGACTCAGACACCCAGTGCAAAATTTCATTACAAGTAGTTTAAACATTGGCAATAAAAGGAGAGTTATATATAAAAATAACTGCACTCTCTTAAAATACCCCTCCTTTAAGTGCTCTGATCAATAAAAGAGCCCATTGTCCATTTCAAGTCAAGGTCTTGGGTTTGGAAAAACAATTAATTAAATGAACTGTAGCATCCTAAACTAGTTCTCTCACTATAATCTACTCATTCAAATCATCGTACAAGAACCACATGAAAACCTTCCTACTTTCACTTTTATTTTGAGTTTAACTAAACAACAAATAAATAAAGTGAACAATCACCATTTACACCAACAGAGTATGAAATAGGAGTAGGGTGGGCGGTCTGATCCAGACTTTATAGAAGTGATGTGAACTCCGCAAGACTCACTTTAGTCACAGATGCAGGCCAATAAAACCGGGGACATTTTCTCATAATTGCATTTCATAGACGCGCGGCAAAACCTCACAATCTTGGCAGGAGGATTTCTCTCTCATTTCTCCTTCAAGTCACTGGACGCTCGCCCACAAAGATACAGGAAACATCTGGGAGAAATCAAGGCGAGGAAGGCAGAACCACAGGATGCAAACAGTGGAAATACTTCATCTGATAGTATTCACACTGCTCAATATCACACCCATTTACAGCACCAGAAACAAATAATTACAACTTTTGCTTTAAAACATTAACCCATGTTACTGTATGTTGTGGATGTTTTCATCAAATCTTTGAGTCTTAATTTGGCCATTACTTTCTTTGTGTTTTAGCAAATGGAAAGATTTTTTTATACATATTTTGGGGAAATGCATTGAAAATTTGTAAAAACTCAATACACTCTGGGCACATTAACTTCCTTTGGCTATGTTTGTGGCTGTTTTTGCCCTATTGACTTCTATTATAATTATTTTTACAATTACAAACAAGCAGGACCTTTACCATAATCTAAAATTTTGAAACTAGAGCACACTTGGACAGTTTTAATGGCCTTTCGATTAGTACTATGCTGAATAGTACAAAAGTAATTTTTCAGCTCCTTATAAAACACAGTAAAACAGTTTTTTTTTTTTTTGGAAAATTTACACTTATGAATATGAAACTTAATTAACAAAATAAAAAGGTTAATAACGAAAACTTCGTTATTCAAGTTATCATAATTAAAATATCCAAAAATTACATTTTCAAAATGCAAATTAAAATTAAAGAGTACCTTTTTTTTATATAAAAACAGAAGCCTCATACCAAAGCTTTTTTACATAACCACAGTGCCACAAGATGTGGGGTACAGTTTCCAAATGTGAAGAACAAAGAGCAATTTATATCAATATCCTTTTTAAATTTACTGAGGAAATGTTTAACCGGGTAGAACTTCCATTATAATTACATTTTTTGACTGCAAAGCCATGACAGCATATAATCATGCATTCTTTATTGTTGCTGTTTTTTATGTTGGGAAGCAATAAAATGTGTAATTTTTACTGTTGATAAATGAATACATCCCATTTTAAAAAATTAAAATAAATAATATACACTTTTCAAAGCACTTAAACAACACAAAGTAACTTCAAGTGTTTTAGTAGTATATTTTGGTGCATTTGAACAAAACCGATTCATCATACTGATATATTTATTAATAATAATATTTTAGTCACCAACATCTTTAGAAATGGAATGATTTGGATTATTTAAATTCATGCAAAATACAGCATTTTATATTTATTTTTTGTTCCTCTTGATTTTTGCTCTTTTTTAAATTATTTATTAATTTTCTCTAGCATATAAATTTGGGCTACTAATTGTGGACCGTTGTCATATGTTATTTTGTTAGATAAGCTCCAGGTTTGGCTTCAGTACTGACTAATCTAATCTGTATGCACAAATATAACATTGTAAAGAATCCTTTAGAACAGGGGTTCCAAAAGTGGAGGTCGCGGGACAATGACAGAGTCGCTTGGTGATTTCCAAAATCGAATAAATTATTAAACTATTAGAATTACCATATTTTAACCATAACCCACTGAAGATAAAAATAGTAGCTTTTAACAATGAAAAACAACATGCAAATGAAAAGCCATCAGCCTTTAAACTTTTATTATTTTTTTCATAGGACTGGTGTGTTTACGTTAGATTAACAACACAGCAATAGCGTCAGCTGCAGCAGATTGAATTTATAGCAGCAGGTTAAACTTTCTGACAACTTTGTAGCAATCAAATACAATACAGGCCACAACTGAATATTGAGGATGATCTCTGATTGGCGGTCCCCAAAATTGAACCAAGAATAGACTTGTGCTGAAAACGTTGTGTCCACCAGTCTCATTAGCTGAGGTTAATATTAAACAAATTAATAAATTACTATATTAATTATAGGCTATGGTTGTTAGACACTTGCACTTATTGTTGTGTTGTCAATAAGCTCGTGTTAATATAGCCCTATTGTTGTGTGCAACATTTGTATATTTAAAACCACCTCTGAATAATTGGGAGAGGGAAAGGGGGGTCACAAGTCACTGGCATTGTTATTTAATAAGTTGCGGGCTGAAAAGTTTGGGAATCCCTGTTATAGAAAATATTAATTTAAATGAGACATTTGTGAGGGGTGCACTCATACATCCTGAGCACTGTATATATAATATGTAATAATGTATTTAAAAATTGCAATATATAATTGGCTAAAAAAAACAAAAAAACTAAACATTGCAATGCCAGATTTTTTCCAATATTAAGCAGCCCTAGTTTATTTATGGCATGAGATATTTAAACGGTTGCATTTCTGTTCATTAATTCATTCATTCCCAGTTGTGCATATAAAATGTGGTTACTGAAATTACATTCTGGCACACTGATTATTTCAGGCCGTTGTGGTAAAAGCAGCAGCCAAAAAGGTAAATGTCAGCTTTACAGTTTGGATGCACAAACACTGTGTGTGATCAGTTTAAAGCATTTGGCTAACTTAAGACTGAACTACTTTGACAAGTTACAATCCAAACACAAACGAGCCGCTCCTGTGTGTTTATATATAAAAGTTAGCAGAAAAACATTATTTCATAAACCCTGACCACGCTGGCAGTGCCTTTTTTTTTGGCTGGCCGTGGATGCATGAGAAAGACACAGTATCCAAGTTCCCAGCAGGAACACACACAGGCAGCCATGGATTATTCCCAGATCCAGAAGAACCTAGCAAATCAGACGGCTTTCCTTTAGGCCTGTGCGATATTGAAGAAAATGCTTTATGCAATAATCAGTATGCAATACTTTTTAAACTGTTATAGGGCCAGGCAGACTCTGCAAACATTTATTATTTCTGAGCAGTGTTTCGTAAAAATCTGTGGATTTATGTGGAATGATTTGGAGAGCGTAGGAGCTAAAAACTACACACAAATACCAAAATACAAATCTACATATTTATGTGTAGTGATTTTGAGAGCGTAGGAGCTGAAAACTGTATACATAAGTAAAAAACAACAAATAAAAAAGATCTGTGGATTTATGCAGAATGATTTAAGGAGCTGAAAACTACTAGTAGTAGTAGTTGTAGCTGATAGTAGTAAAAGTAGTACTGGCAGTAGAATTTAGTAGCAAGTAGTAGTAGTTAGTAATATTTAAAGTTAGTTAGTAGTTGCAGCTGATAGTAGAAGTAGCAGTAGTACAATTTAGTAGCAACTAGTAATAAGTAGTAGTAGTAGTAGTAGTGGTAGTAGTAGTAGTAGTAGAAGTTAGTAGCTAGTAGGGGTTGAACAACTTAAGATTTTTGGAAGTCGACCTTTATGTTATCAAAGTCGAGTCGATTAGTCGCTGGTGACGTCATCAATAAAATGTTTTGCACCATGCACCATTTTTGCCATTTATTTGCAGGAAAAATTTATTGTTTATGCTGTTTGACCTCTTTTTAGTGCAAAACAAATGCACTGTCAACACTTTCATTTCGTAAATAATGTAACATTAGCACCCGGGCTAATTTACTGCTAAATAAATGCAGTAAAGTCACAGTTAACACACTTATCACTGCACATACTACTAAGAATGTAATAACAGATATTTTAGTGCAGAAGTAATGCATGCGTCGTCAGCACACAGATTCATGTGAAATTATTTAATAACAACATACCACACGGAAGACAAAGACTATAACGTTAAGCCTTATTACACTATCAGAGACTTGCTCAGACGTATATTTTAGTTTCTGCTTCATGGTTCATTCACAAAATATATGTCACATCATCTATGCTTCGCTGAGGACAACAGCCAATTACATTACTTTTCCAGGGTTGCGTACACATGATTGGCTAGCATCTGTTATAGGGTATTTGCATGGAGCGATCTAACTTGCCATCAGTTTGATGATTTAAAGTTCCCTCAAAGTTTAAAGTTCCCACAAAATTCACATGAACCTTAATGAAACGCTGACATAAGAATAATAACATTTAAAAAATTACTTAAAATAAACGGAGGGCAGTTTCATTCAATGAACCACCTTTGTGTGTAAAGGTGCCATGCAGTTCCAGTCAAACCACGTGATCTGCACAGAGCGACTACTCAATCAAAAAGCTTCATGACAGAGCATTAAAGTTGACCAGTCAACGAGTCGACAAGTCGTTGCAACCCCTTGTAGATAGTAGTAGTAAATAGTAGTAGAAGTTAGTAGCTAGTAATAGTAGTTAGAAGTAGTAGTAGAAGTTGGTAGCTAGTATTAGTTGTTAGTAGTATGCATATTGCCATACATTTGCAATATCATGATAATTTTGATATACTGCACAGTCCTACATTTCTTGCACACGTCTATATCTATACAAGAACACAAATAAAATAAAAGTATGGAATTTGGAAGTTGCATTTATGATCTCAACTATTTTCAGTCACTTAGTGCACTAGAGGGACTCTTATTTTGGTGTCTCCAGTGGGACAAGCCGAAGCAAGCAGTGGGCTGACCGGATAAGAGGCCCTTTGTTTTCATGGAAGCAGAGAAAATGGCCCCCACCCTGACTCCAAGCCCACTCCACAACAATATGTCTGCCTGAGTTTCTGTGTTTAGGAGTCGTTCGTGGGTTGATTCACTGCTGCTAATGAACAATCTTAAATCTCTGTGTTCAAACTGTTTAGTCTGGCACTGACAGAGAAGGGCAGACTGAAACATACAACAACAAACACATGGACAAAGTATGAACAACTACAGATTAAAAACAAGCATAACTAGGTTAAGACAGAATCTGTGGACTGTTTTGCCATTTCTGCACAAAGTATTGTAATTAAAAATCATCAAAACAAACAAATATAAAATAATGTGGAATGATTTTGGGAGTATAGTAATAGTGTAGTTAAAAACAGTAACTGTTTACTTTTATTTAAGGATTTTTTTGCTATTTGTGTGCAAAACTTTGTAAATAAATGATTTTGGAGATATAATAACAAAAAATAAAACATTAAATAAAAAACCCAAACTACTTAACTTTACAATGCAAATCCAATTAGATCCACTTTATATATATATATATATATATATATATATATATATATATATATATATATATAAATAAATCATATACAGCGTTTATAAATGAGTTGACTTCTCACTGAGCTCTCATTTACATTCATATTTTCTACAGGAGGCTTTAGAGTAATATATTTGTGCATGTACATTAGATCACAGTACAAAAGTAACTACATCCAAATTAAAGCTGCAAGCAGCGATGAAAGGGACCTCGCACGCAGACTCACCCAGTGGCCTTAGGATGACAGAGAACAGTGGAAAATAATAATTTAAGCTGACGTGTGCAAAGTTTTGTGAGTTTGAGCATGTTTAGACCCTCAAAAATGTGATTCATTCTAGAGAAGAAGAAAAAAACGGAGCAATTCCAATAGGGCCTATGCATATGTGCTCGCAAAAATTATTTGTACAAATTTTAATAAACAGGAAAAAAAATTCAATAACTTGAATAAATTAAATATATTAATCTTTCCATTTCTAATATGTTCTGTGACCAAACTCGTTATTTTTATAAATATTACTGATTTAATATGGCCGAATGTATATAGTTGAATAACACTGCTTTGTTTAAATGCACCAAAATATATCATCTACATTCACTGAGAAATTTATACAAGCAATCATTTTCAAAAGTGGATGCACTCTTTTATGATGAGCAGTGTGAACATTTGGGCATTAGTCAATGTAATATTTGTTCATTAATTTTCTTTTTGGCTTATTCCCCTTATTTATCAGGGGTCGCTGCGGCAGAATGAAGCACCAACTTATCCAGCATGTTTTAAGCAGCGGATGCCCTTCCAGCTGCAACCCATCACTGGGAAACACCCATACACTCTTATTCATTCCCACACATACGCTACCGACAATTTAGCTTACCTAATTTCCCTATAGCGCATGTGTTTGGACTGTGGGGGAAACCCGAGCACCCAGAGGAAACCCACACCAACACGGGGAGAACATGCAAACTCTACACAGAAACGCCAACTGACCCAGCCGAGGCTTGAACCAGCCACTATCTTGCTGTGAAGCGACAGCACTACCCACTGCACCGCCCTCAATGTAATTTTACTGAAATGAACATAAAAACTAAATAAATATACACTGACGCATGAATAAATACTCAATGATGAGTTAAAAACCTGCAGATTTCTGTGCAATATATAATTCCAGCAACACTATTGCAATGTGCGTATCTGCAATAGTTAAGTCACTGTATCTGCAATGTTAAAGTGGGAGTATAATTATGTTATAATTAGTGCCTGTCTATAACATTACCCTAAACACTCTGACAACATTTTGTGCCAGAAATGTTTGAAATAACTTTTCCGCAACTGGACAAAAGCTTATGTTGAGGAGTAGATCAGGAAGAGTTTTCCCAGCCCCCACTAGCTCTTTTCCTTCTTTAGGAAAACCTGAGCTCGTGGTGTCCGGTTTCAGCCGCTAACTCCCAACAAAAACAATCCAGAGCAGCTCTTTCACCTTCAGCCTGATCAACATTACAGGGAACACAGAGGCAAATTCATGCATTTATACACATAGTCTTAGTGATAAATGTTGAATCCTCCTCAATTGTAAGTTGCTTTGGACAAAAATGTCTGCTAAATGCAATGAATATGTATGCTTGACCAATTAATAATGTTAACGTCAGTGTGTCTAAGAAAAGCACCACCACCACACAGCAATACAGGACTGCCTTATGATTCTGTGTAATTCCATCATAAGCATTGTATTTGTTAAGAAACATCACAGAATTTGGGTGAATTTTTAATGAATAAATAAAGTGACGGCACAGTAGTGCAGTGGTTAGCACCATTGCCTCACAGCAACAAGGTTTCTGGTTCATGGTTGGGTCAGTTGGTGTTGGTGAATAAATGAATGAATAGTAGGACTGTAAAATATAACTTGATCAATAAAAATATTTTATAATTAATCAGCTTAATTTTGATTTTGGCCTTCAGTGATTATGATAATACAGTAAGTCGTGGATTCATATGGCTCTTAAAGTGACAGTGCACTATTGTCCTGCTGCTGCTTTTAGGTGTGAACTCAGTGATGCACCTTCTCATTTAATTTAATGTAATAAGATGTCACAAACAAAGTGTTAACGGAGCTCAAATTGGTGAAAAGAGAAGTCAATTATGAAAGTACAGATTGCCCTGAAGCCAGATCAGGTCATGCTGGTGCTGAGAGCTGCCGAATGAAATCCTTCAATCTGGCAACAAGTTCTGACGGGTTGCCAAGATGAGGACGAGGATCAAATAACGTTTGTGTATCTGAGAGCAAATCTATTCAGACGAAGTTTAAAATGCAGACAGAAGGTCGAAGCCTTTGACATTGGAGTCTTATCACAATATAACTTTACCATCATACTGTAAAACGCTACTTTTATACTGCAGAGGTTGTTTGCACTGTGGGCACGGGACACAAGAGTAAATCAGTTTGCAGAGGAAGCATCAGGTTACGGATTTGTGGATTTTCTGACATCATTGGGATGTCCCACGAATATAATGTAAACAGTTTTGTGTAGTCCTACAATGCAAATATAAGCTTTTGAATAGCTGGTCTAGTAGTAATCGTCAGTAATAACATGCACAATTTACCGCAGAAATTAATTATTGCTTATTTCAGTGATGCATAAAATAAAGCTTTGCACAAACGGTCAACCTGATTGATTGTGATTATTTAGGTGACTGAGAAAACATAATTAACTAAAACTAAAGTTGAATCATTATGATATTTTTATTTTGTGTGGCTGAGTGTTTAATATATTTTAGGAAGATTGTTATTAACTTCACAACATTAATATTGTGCTGGTACGATATAATGATTCATTGATCGACGTTCAATACAGAAGATAAAGAGCTTTGAAAAACATCATAAAAATCATAATAATGGTCTGAAAAAAAATCTAAAAGAATATTTGGACACTACTTTAAAGATACAAGTCTGACTATTAACAAATGATTAACTATGACTCATTATTAGCTCAATAAATTACTAACTAGCTGCTTATTAGTAGCTATTTGCCGACAGCTAGCTCTCTGCAACTCTCACATGATCACACGCTGAAGCCAAGCAGAGCTGTGCCCGGTCAGATCATCCAGGTGGATGCTGCACACTGGTGGTGGATGAGGAAATTCCCCCCAACCATGTGTAAAGCGTGTTGAGTGTCCAGAAAACAACATATAAATGTAAGGAATTATTATTATTAAAGTAGTAGCTGGGTATGTAGAATAAGATTACCCTTTATACATACTAATAAAAGGTTAATATCTTAATAGTCAAGGTTAACTGACCAGAGTTTGTGTGTTTCTCATTTTGATCTCATTGTGTTCACATGCTGAAATAATTGTGATTGGCACATCGATCAGTTGGTTTGTCTTATAAGCTGACATATGAGCGATCCGCTGTTGAAATCGCAGCTTTAAAACTCTAAAGCATCCCTGTGTCTGTGGTACACTCAGCAAACAGCAGTGAGTTTAGTGAACTGATGGCCTTCACGGCCAATCACAGTAATTTCTGTTAAGCTCATGTACACAATGGCCAATCAGCTCTGTTTAAGAACATGCTCAACGGTGCTCAAATGTTAGCGTGAAATGGGCATTTTTTAAATTTCAGTACTGATTGGTACCAAAATCCAGTATCAAGATAACCCATTTTTTAGACAAACTTGAGCTACAGTATCATCATAAATCTCCACTGTACAAAACCTTCAAAATGACAAGCCTGGTTATTTTTATTATTGTAAAACAATAAAATCACCAAAATTGTGCTGTTTTGGCTCATTTCAAGTCTGAACAAGCAGCAATAATATCTTTTGAGTGTAGGCAGTATAGGGCTTTGCAATATATGGTTTCAGCAAGGATAATCGCAATGCAATCATTTGCAAGACATATGGCAGGATATGCAATGTTGAGCTTGTATTGGAAATATATAATTTGCATGTGTTTGAGGCCTGTGGTCATTTTAAAAGCGTTCAGGCACAAGAAATTGCACCAATGAAATATTAGTATTATTCATATACAGTACATGAATACTGTTAGGCTCATAAAGTGATAGAACACCGTTCATTTCAAGTGTATCCACATCTTATCTTTATTGTATTTCTCTGTGCTTGAGGATTGTTTATTAGATTGTATGCAGATGCTCTACACAATTAGTCTGACTCGTCTAAAATTATCAATTCTTTCCACATACAGATAGTCACGCCATGTGGTGAAATTATATTCATATACTAATATATATATATATATATATATATATATATATATATATATATATATATATATATAAATAATCGCAGAACAACAGATATAGCAATGTTAGATTTTTCCACTATTGTGCAGGCCCAGTAGGCAGATAATAAAGTCATAAAAGTGAGTGAGAATTGGTGCCTAACGTGTTAAAGATCATCTCCTAAAATCAATTCAGCCCTATAATGGAAATAAATCACTACGCTCGCCATGCTAACAGGGCGACTGAGCTTCTGTTGTTCCCTTGCACTTGGGTCCTAATTTACCAAGCAAACTGGTGGTCATAAATAATCTGAGCTCCAGTGTGTCTTTGACTGCTGAACAGCACATCTCGTGTCTTCTGAACGGGACAGGAATGCTGGGAATGTTCAGTGCTCTGCCACGAGGGCACGGACAGGCTCTACACACAGCCCATGTGCTCCGCTCACTGCACCAGAATGCCAGGAATTCCTGCAGCACATTCCCAAACATTCCCGACGCTCTTTCTGCAGAAACCCCATCTGCACAGCCCTCATTTAAAGTGGCAGTTCACCCAAAAATACACTACTGCATTGTGTGTGGGAGGGTGGAAATTTTACATTTTTGGAAAGAAGTGAAAAGGATGATTTAAAAGGTGCATTTCTCTATCGTCTTGGATTTTTAAAATGTATTTATACTTTATAGGGCTGCATGATTAATCAAAAAAAGATCATAATCTCGATTCAACCCTGCACAAGATCATAATTCAGCTTTTCTACAATTCAGATTATATTTTCAAGGTCAGGAGAAAAGCATAAAGGCGCTTTTTAATAATAACATTTGTCATGTTTGTGCTGTTCAGACAAAGTATGAGAGCGCACCGAAACACATGCAACTAAGATTATTCAATAAACCCTGTTCTTTTATTATCATCACCTGCTTCTGCTCTTCTCTGGCTTCCTTCCACAGTCAACTCCTACATTGATAGTAAACTGTTAATTAATTCAGTTGAATACTGGTTAACAGGTTTGGGTATTGGAAACGCTGCTGACTTGTTGTCCAAATACCTGCAGAAACTGACATTTCCTAACAAGATCTGGCGTGGAGACTGTGATCTAACATTGTTTTATTTTTTCCATTTTTGTTCTTTCTCTGTAATAAAGTTAAAATGCAATAAAAATATGTACAAAACTTAAATTGTGATCATTTACTCCATTCTAAACCTGTTTGAGTTCACGTAGAAACACAAAGGAATATATTTTGAGGACTGTAGCCACTGACCTCAGTTGTAGATTTTATTCCCCCTACTATTGATGTCAAAGGCTAGCGGTTTCACGCATTCTTCAAAGCATCTTTATGGATGAGGAGAAGAAACAAACTCAGACTTGAAACCATCCGTTTGAAATTTCCATCGTGTGAACTATCTAGGCATGGGACGATAACTGGTTTCAAAGAAAAGAAAGATCTCCAAAGAAGCCTTTCCAAGATGTACAGAAATCTGTTTTCTACACAGAAGACAGTGATGAGTTAATGATTTAGCTTATGTAGTCTGACATGCTTACTGCTCCAAAATATTATAAATGTTTCTTAAAATAAAATGTATTGTGTTGAACTAAGAAAAAAAAGTGTTGTTTTTTTTACCCAGAAACTTAAAAAAGAGCATATTTTAGAGCAGTAATCAAAACACTTGAATATTTTCATTCAAGATAATCATACCATCATAATCCTATGCCTAGAACTCTCCCTGTAAGGCGACTGAAAGAGTTTCTGATTTGGGTGTTGGAGGACACAAGCTGTTGGATGCGACACATGATATTAATTGGTTCCACTTACAGCTGTGCAGCAAACAGGCGGCTCATCTTGGCCACATGCTCACTGTTGCAGTCAATGTCGTCGTCTGCTTGGTCCGCGCTGTGTTTCCTCTTGCTGGGGCTGATGGGAGGAGGGCCGGTCCGGTGGTTGCTGACTGCAGACGACAGAGACTGCATTCTGGACTCACCTCTTAGGGCCGCCTCGCCTAAAAAAAAACACAACAGAGCCTGCATTAATACAACTCATACTGTATGTCAGGCATGGGATGATAAGCTTACCACGGTTTTGGAAATGTCAAGGTTTTAAAACTGCTCATTTTCTGTTATTCTGTTCCTCGTAACACCATGTACACCACTGCAGAAAGGTTTGTATTCACTAAGATTAAACTAATATTGCAGTTCATGAAAAGACCGGTATCGCTATTAAGATGACGTATGCAAATAATAAGTTATATGGCAATATCATCAGTGCAATATCAGACACCATGTGTGAGAACAGCAGTTAATATCGTTAACACAGTTCATCTCATTCGCGTCAAGCAGGACCGGTGGATGCATGCAGAATTTTTGTTTGTAAGTATTGATTAGTGTTGATTTCAAATGCAATAAATCTGTTCATATTAAACTTGTAGTAACGCTGCTTATCTTTTTCAATGGCTGTGCTTAAATTTTGTCTGGTGTGCACCCGTGCTACAAAGCAATAAGGTAAATTTTGAGCAATGCAATAGGCCATTTTTGCGATCGTTTTAGAACTTCCGATTCAGTTGCATATAGTTAAAAAGACTAGGAATAATAAACAGCATAAAACAGTCAAACTACTTGCTCAACAAACAAGTCTGTTTACAACTATACACACACATACAAATATAATATAATAATAATATCAGTTTGCAACATCAAGCAGCAGAACAAGCTTTAATGTCTATAAAAAATATTTTTTGCATAATGTCAGCTCACACATCGTTACAACTAAAATGACCATATTATCATACACTATAAATAAACATCACACAACGCTATGTGAAATAAGTGAATCAATGGGTACTTTTTTAAAGAAATTTATTAAAATCTTCTATCTTTGACACTCATATCAGCACAGGCCACTCAAACAAACACTGGCCGACTCAGACATTATATTACACATGAAAGCTTCTAGTCAATACAGACAATACCTTTGATGTTGACTTTTAGATCATACAAATCACCAAATTACAGATTCAAAGCAACCACGATAAACTCCAGCCTTGCTTAGAAATTGGCGTCTCTTTATTGCATCTTCAATGTTAGTGAAATATAAAATATTATGAATGCAATACAGATTTAAAAACTGAATTACCTCATCATTTATTCTCCCTAGTTGTCATGATATACTGGAATTTGTAATTTTGATACAATACCAATAACTATATGGATATTAGATATAATTTTCGATACTGCTAGAAAACTGATAAGTCAGTATTAATAATAACCAAAAGCAATATTGTATCGTTTTAAATACTCCAGGATGGATAATAATTGAAATATTGATATTTTAACACTAATTCTCCCTCATGTGGTTTTGATCCTTCATAATTGTCTTCTGTTAAACACAGAAGAGTATATTTTGAAGAATGTTGGTTGGATTCACCTAATCCATAGTAAGATATAAAAAAGTATAAAAGTCAGTAAGTGCCAGTAACCAGCAATTAGGGCTACACAATATATGGTTTTAGCATCAATATCGCAGTATGTACATCTCCAACAGTCACATCACTAGATATGCAATGTTGAGTCTAGATTTTAGTTAACCAGGAGTTAAAAAAATTGTAATTACTGTATTTATATGGAATTTATATGATTTATGCAAAAGAAAAAAAAAAGTTTTACTTTTTATTTTTAATTTTTAATTTTAATTTTTGTCTTGTTTCTAGTCCAAACATGCACATTTTAAAGCAAAAACAAGATTGCTTTACTCCACTGGCAGAAAATTTAGTTTGTTTTAAGGAAAATTCTTAATTTTGCCTTATTTCTTCTAAAGTTTAAACCAAACAATATTTTTCCTTGATCTAAGATTTATTTTTAGACATTTGGACTAGAAACGAGACCAAGCAAAGAAAGAAATCATTTTTTGCATTGTAATTATTCAATTTCTGTACCTGAATGCTGTCAGACTCTCAAAGTTTCCAGAGAAGAGAAAACCCTATAGCTTTTGAATAATTGAAGAGTGCATAAATAATGACAATTTTCATTTTTGGGTGAACTATCCCTTTAATACTTTAAGACAAAGTCTCAATAGTTGCATTCTCTACAAAAAAAAAATGCTTTTCTTACATTAAGTTGTCTTGTTTCATATAGTCCAAATATCTGAAAATTCTTAAATCAAAAAGCAGTCTTGTTTTCAGAAATATTGTCAGAAATTAAAGTGACTCTTTCTTTAAAATAAGCAAATACAGTAAATCTGCCAATGGGGAAGGGCTGGGCGATATTACAAAATAAATATATAATAATCATGATATCATGTTTCATATCATTCAATATAGATAATTATTGAATATATTTTAACAATACATTTGGGAATATAAGGATTTAACCACTTAATTTTAACTTACCAACATTACTAAGGCAAATAGTTTTAATAGTCAAAAAGAAAAATATTTCAACAGAATATCTGATCTCTTTATAATAAAATAAACATCAGTGTTAAAGAGACTCTTAAACTTGATAAATGAAAGTGTGTGAAATGGTAAAGGTAGATCAACATCTGGAAGGTGTGAATAATAATGATCCAGTAAACCTCAAACTCTGTCAACAAAACAAATTATGAGAATCAAATCTGAGCTTTCAAGCAAAGGAACTAGCCATTATTATTCAAATACATGCTGAACATTACAAATTGTGAAGGTGAATGACTACATTTATCCCCCATTCTAAAAACTCTTTCAGATGGGGAGCTGGTGGCTAGGATGGACAAGAAAAGAAACCAAAAAGCCACTCTGGCGACATCCTTACATCCTTTTTTATTTACAATCTCCTCACTGCTGCTATACGGCTCTCATTTTCACATGTGTTATTATTCTGACCTGAAGTGACAAGTGCGAGCACGTAGTTTCCTTCACCATTTTCTATGGCCTCTCTCATAACTAGGCGACTATTTTTCTCAGAAGATGACAACTGGACAACCCATGGCTGCAGCTCAGATGCAAGTTTATGGAGAAAAGCAAAAAGCCATTATGGTAAATCTGCCATTACTACTGAATAGGGCTGTGCAATATTATCGATACATCTAACTATCGCGATAGTTTCTTTTACGATAGTGTATCGATAGTCTAACCTCAAGTATTGATTCAAGTTGTGCCAAATGACCTCCTCCTCCACTCCTGTAGATGTCGCGATCAACAAAACGCCAAGTAGTACGGGATCAGAAGTAAGCAAGAGTGAGCATGGCATAAAATATAAAGGTGCCTCCAGCTTTTAGAGCTGACGTGTGGCTGCACTTTGGTTTTAACACTATAAGGGGTGGGTCGATAGACGATGTAATCGCAGATGGCCTATAGACATCATGATGCTGCTGAGGCATCACCAATCCTCCGCACCGCCCCCGTTGCAAACCCACTCATGAAAAACACACACTCAGGCCCCGTTTACACTGATACAGCTTAGTTTAAAATGGCATTTTAGAATGAAAATGATCCACACCCAAACTGGCATTTCACCAAGCATTTCTGAATAGCCCTCCGTCTGCTGAAAACGCACATCACGTGACCACACACACACACACACACACACAAACACACACACACACACACACACACACACACTGTCATGCGCTCCTCTAAACTCCAGAGAACAGTGTACGGACTCTATATTTTATACAGTCATTGCATTGGTACGGACTGTTTCATTAAGGATGTATCACTGGATGGCGTCTCACTATAAGTTAGTTGTTAAACGTGATATTTAATTAATCTCGTCTCTATCTAATGACTCTTTCTTCAATCTTTTGATTCTCTCAGGTAACGTGTCACAGCATCAGTACACTGCTTCAGTCTTTCACTTTCACGCTTGTGCTAAGTAATTTTAGTGAAAACCTCAGATACTGTTGGTTAGTTCCTGTTGGTTGTGCAGCTTTTTTACCAAGTGTGTGGACGCCATAACGGCACGGTTCACTCTGCCTAGTCATGCCAGATCGAGTCCCGCGGAAAAAAGTGATTGACAGGTGGTAATTTGTGTGTAACTTATCTTTATTTATTTATTTATGATATGGTTATGAGTAAAACAAAGGCCATGCAGGTCAGGTAGTTGAAACGGTAGGCTACAAATAATTAATTAGTTATGAATTTATTATTATTCATAAATAATTAGCTTACCTTCCCCTATGACACACATACTAATACAAACTATTGCAATATATCACAATATTTATTGCATCGCGATAAATCACAATATATCGTATCGTGGCCCATGTATCGCGATATATATATATATATATATATATATATATATATATCGTATCGTGAGGCCCTTGCCAATACACAGCCATACTACTGAAATGTGCATATTCCATATAAAGTGTGAAGCAGATTGGTTAGTTCTACTTGCATGAATCGTGGTGCTCTCGCAACATTCAGAAAAGTTCTGACATTTTTAATCTAAGTGTACCTGGTAAATGCACACACGTTAAATATGCGCTGCTTGCACACCATGTGCACATTGCTCCCATGTGCATGCCGTGCATGTCACGCGCCTCCATTGAAAATGACAAACTGACACCCCTAAGCTTAATGGTATTGCTTCTATGGCACGCGCTCACCAGAAACATTTTAATAAAACTGAAGTGTTTCATACCGAAACTACATACCAAACTTTTTATTATCGATAGTGACAATGGTGTTTGGTCAATAAATACAGATATCAATATATAATCTTTGTTTTCGCTTTTAAAGAAGATAAATTCGCTTGCCCTGTTAGCAGATTATTTTGATTATTTTAAAGAAAAACTCACTTAATTGTGATTCATTTTTGAAAACAAACCAATATTTTTTATTTGTCTAGAAATAGAAATGCTTTTTATTTTAAAGAACTTTAAATATATTTGGACTAGAAACAAGACAATCTCTAAATAAGACAAGAGTCTTTTGCAGTGTTGTAAATTCCTATAATCTTTGCCTCATGTCTGCAATCAAACAGTTGTTTCCACAGGTCATCAGACTACACTACAGACCTCTTATCTACTACATATGAGCACAGTAAATGCAATAAGCCTTTTGAAGTGTCATTACAACACAGTGCTAAAAGATTCCTCTGAATACTCTGTCATGAGCTACTGTACAAGGGCAGCGGGTACATTAACAAGCCACTGTGTAGGAGTTAGGCCGGAAAATTACAACTGGCACGCACTCTCCAGTGGGACTTTCCACTTGGGGATGAGCTTCACTAAGCCTGGGAAACTTTTTAAGAGCCATTTATTACACCAAACCTGGATTTCACAGTTATTTACAGAGTAAAATGATAAATAGAGATGGTTAAAAAAAAATAAGGCAACCAGGTGTCCTCTCTCACACTGGAGCCTCAGAAAATAACTCATTCACTGAAGTAAACCAATGATAAAGCTCGGAGGTACTTCCCAAAACAAGTGGCCTATTTTCCCGACTGGCATGTTTCAGCTCGTCTGTCAGTGCGCCATGGCAACGGCGCTGACATCATTGTTTTTGGCAGGACTGGAGCTGCTAATAGAGAAAAGGCTGTGCACAGTAAACGTCCAGACACATGATAGTGTATCTGCTGGTGAGCGCTGCACTCCACTATTATCAAAGTTATTGGAGATTCATTTATTATCAATAAAGCACAGCGATTGGAGTCAATTGATGAACTATACACTAGGGCTGCACACTATATGGTTTCAGCATCGATGTCGCAATGTGACCATTCGCAATTGCAGGATATGCAATGTTGAGTATGGATTATCATTTATCACATGCATCTGTGATTGTATAAGGATTTGAAAAGCATTCGGCCATAAGAAATTGTAATGTTTGTAACTAATCAAATTTATTTTATTGAATTGTTCATACAACTGACACTATGCAGTTTTATTTTAATTAGAATTCCTAAAACACGAAGAAATGCTTATAAAAAGTCATTTATCCCAATTGCAGTTGTTGTTTTAAATCGAATCACTGTTTGAAGTGAATGAGGTGGTTGCCAAGAATGATCTGCAGTAGTTTGTATGGGGCTAATTTGGTTGTTAAACTTTTTACCTTTTTGTTGTCTTAATGGGTGTTGTTATTGTGTGATTGTTGTATGTATGCAATTGCTGTATTAAATCCAGTGTCAAAGACAAATTTCCTTTCTGTGCCAAACAGAACCGACAATAAAGTTTAAACTAAACTAAATTATTGCATAGCTGAATACAGTTAAGACTACTCAGAAAACAATAAAACCCTGTTTATTTCACTTTTATATTTTTCTTTATTGTATTGATCCATGCTTGTGGAAGGTTTATTATATTTTATGCACATCCCAAAATCAATTCCTTCCATATAGGGATATTCAAGTCATTTGGTGAAATTGTATTCACATTGCAATATATGAATTGCAGAATAACAAAAATTTCACTGTCATTTTTAAAATATCAGGCAGCCCTACTATACACCAGTGTTTCCCAATCCTGTTCCTGTAGGAAAACAACAGCACACTTTTTTATTTTCTAATAAAAAACGCCCGATTCAACTCAGAGACTTGAAGATCTGAAATGAACAGGTCAGATAAGAGACACCCAAAATATGAACTGCTCTGTGTCTTCAAAAACATCCTGTCTAATTGATATTTGTGAAAACTGCGGTTGGATGTTGTCCACAGCAGTATTTAAACCAGACTTGTTTTTTTATTAGGCTTTATCGTGAGGATGTTAGGTCTTTAAATTGTAATAAAATTATAAAAGTAGTGATACAAAAAGATGCACATTACTTAAACACTGAAAACTGGACTGACACTGTTTCAATTCACTATAATCTTCTGTGAAGCTGCTTTGACACAATCAACATTGTAAAATCCTTCTATAGAAATTAAGATGAATTGAACTGAACATTCATTTAATACAACGCATGTTACAGGATACTGCAGTTTGTCTCTCAAGCCGTTTTACATAATCTGAGCTCATTGTGACTCAATGTCTCAGAGGACGCTCATGTTAATTGATTTGCTTGTGGGAAGTGTTCAGTTGAAATGGGACAGAAGTCAATATTTGTCTGTGCAGCCCTGATTTACATGTCTTCCTCCGGGAAAACTAACCTCCAATATGATTTAGGGGCTGTTTACATGACAATGTTTTCAGCCAATAACTGAAATCTTTTTTTATATGTTTTGCCTGTTCATTTACACAACAACAAACTTCACCCCCTTTTTTAGGACTGAAAACAAATCAATCTGAATACAAAGTGGACGTTTTTAAAAACAACCGAAAATGATGATGACTTCACAAGTGTGCATGGTATAATGTTAGATTATTAGATCATTATTAGATTAAAGGCAAGAGTGAACAAACACACAACAATGGCAGTGCATGGTTGTGCTTTTGTTGCTCCGGTATTTGCAAATACTTAATCAGCAAAGTGTGGATTACTTCACATTAGCACTACCAAAAGCAGAAATGCATCTTACACACATGGCAAATTAGACATGCATGTCAGCACCTGCCACTGACTGCACATCAACACCTCCCTACAGGTACTGTTGACCAACAAAGTGCAGTACCAAACGCAGCGTAATACAGCATTTCAGGGAAATGTGTAAATGTGGACTGTTTTGAAAATGTTATAGTGTAAACATGGATTTTTTTTTAAACGTTGTTGTTGTGTTTATGTAGCCTTAGGGTGAGCCTAAAATCGTATACTACTAGTGTAGGTAGGTACTACATTTAAATTTATTAAACACCATTAGAAAAGTACATCCTATATAGTATAAATGTTACTATGAATGGAATTCGGACGATGACAAATGGTAGATGTAGTATCTCATGACCTACCACGTCAGACCTACATACATAGTCTATATATACAATTATGTGAAAACACTATACATAGCAGTGGTCCCCAACCTTTTTATTACCGTAGACCAGTCAACGCTTGAAAACGTTTCTGTGGTCTGGGTGGGTTATGGTGTACGTAGATTGCTAAAATGACAAGCAGATGAAACATTGCTCTGATAAAAGTTTTATTTATGGAGAAAAGTAAAAAGCACTGCAGTGTGTGGGTGTTTGTGTTTGTCTGAGATAATTAGTCTACCGAAATGTGTACAAAGTATGAAGCTGATCGGTTAGTTCTTGTCACATGACTTGCGGTGCACTTGCGGCAATTCTAAATAAAAATAACCCTTGTATTTCCTGTAAATAATATTTTAAACAGTGCATTTCTTGCATCTTCTTAAACAAATATTTTAATGTAAATGATCATTTTTATGTAATGGAAAATATGCCATCAAGGCATCACTAGCGCAGCTTCCAATCATCGTCAATGTTGAGCCTTGCTTTGGCTCAAGAATGGGTCTATCGTTTTACTTGACCAGAGATCAGATGTGGCTGCCAAGTGGCCACAGAAGTAAAAATCAGCCTCAGGCTGATTTATACAGCTGCGTCGAGTGATCGGCATGACCCACGGTGCTTGCCTTGTGCGTAGCTGTGCGTTGATATACTTCAGCGTGCTGTTTGTGTTGCTCTGCAATAACACTTCTGAAACGCTAGCAGGCAGTAGATTATGTTCCTCTGTGTTGAGTTTCTTTACAGGGGTTTGGCTTTTTCTGAATGCTACTTTAAATGTACAAGAAACTTGGTCATTCAGAGGCGAGAACTGGCAGACATGCAGCAACTTTAATAAGGTAAACACAAAACCGCTTCTCCATGGAACACCACACTTGTAAACACTCACTATGTCTTTGCAACGTGTAGTTACATTTTTAAGAGGTGCGTGGGTATGCGACCACATGAAGGCTGCATTGGACCATACGCGTGCTCCTAATATAAATCAGTATAAATCAGCCTTAACAGAGCAGGGTCACTAGAGAAAATAATTGATAAAATTGACCTGGGAAAATTAGTTCGATTATAGGTTCTGGATGTTGATTTCGATTATTATTCGATTAATCGTCCAGTCCTAGCAACTGCCCTCATTTGCGATCTCCAGCAGCTAATCTTCTTGCACAGACATGCTGGATTCACCTGATTTGTTGACAAATGAGTTGTGGATCCATTCCTTTGTGGGTCCTTCACTTCCCCTTTGCAAAGAAACTTTCCAAAAACATCTGATTCCTACTTATTTTGCTAGCTTATGGGTTAAATTTTGGTCCTTAATTCACCAAGATGTAACCGAGAGAATACAGTAATTTTTGAAAATGAAAGATAGTTTAGACTCAGATAATTAATAAATAAAACTGAAATAATTAATGATTTCTTATGCAGCCCAGTACCAATTGATCCACAGACCAGTACAGGTTTATGGCCTAGGGGTTGGGGACCACTGATAAATAGGGAAGTGTGAGATTTTAGATGAGAAATTTGAGTTCATTTTGGCAGATTGAAACAGCGCACCAAAGCAAGGTTTTTAGGGGAGTTTGTTTTGGCTCCTAAACACCTTTGAGCTGCCATTGGTCAATGACAAGTACACAATCAGCGGGTGTGTCCTGAAACTCTGCCTTATTTGATGGCTTCGTATCAATGCAGTTGAGAGTCAGACAAGAGAAACATGAACAAAATCACCCCTAATTTAGCAACATGAATAAACTGGTGGGTCGAGTAGCAGAGCTGTACAGATGTATCCGCACCTGTATGATCACACTTTGCCTTTACAAACTTCATTTTGGCCTCAAACGAAGAACAAAAAGGAGCTTAGTTTGAATAATACAGAGGCCTTTAGTTTCTGCAAAACTTCAGAAGTGCTCAATCTCCCAAGCCAATACTTGAAGAAAAAAAGATTAACTGGAGAACGAAGCTTCCTTCAACCAACTTGTTGAATTTCACACTTGAGTGAGTCTGTATTTTCTGGGGCATTTAAAACCTCACAGAAAGCTTTGTTGGGAGCTGCAGGAGCCATAAAAGATGACTATCAGCGTTAGAAGAGGTGCTGCCAATGTTTGATCTTCTGAAAGACTGTCATTATGAGCACAAGTGATCAAAGTCTGCCCGAATACTAGAGACATCAAACGTCAGGCCAGAGTCAGATTGTGTTACAGATGCAGGTCAGACCCTTCCTCCAACTGCACTTTCACAACACTAAACAATGACAGACAACCTCCTATGCACATTACACTTACACTAGCAACTACCAAGTAAAAGAAAGTTGATGTAAAACCAAGTACTGCCCTCAGGCTCCTGTTGCCAGATTCACAAATCCCTCTTATTTGCTAACATAAGGAAAATTGTATTTCGTGTGATTATTATTGCCTTCTCCACAGACATCCGGGTGTATTTTACAAACCTTCAAATTTTATGTTTTGCAAGTAGTTATGTATATTGAATTCCTGAAACCTAAAATAAATTTCTTTGTTTGATTAATTGTGATTTATGACAAGCAGTGCGCTCCTCTTTCTATTCCTTAGCGCGAGCTGTCAGATCTGAATGAGCAGCTGCGTATTAATGTTATAAATCACACCAGTGTGATCATACATGTGAAAGGGTTAAAATAGAGATGCGACTGCTGAACAGGTATGGGTTTTTTTAGCAGGGGGTCTAATCTTTCTGTTGCCAGCAGCCCTTTTTAGCCTTTGTTCAGCAGGAAAGACGAACAGTCAGCGTTTCACTCCTGGCGGACGGCTCCGCTTCAATTTAAGCTCAAGTGCACATTTACAGCAGAGACCACACTAAATAGCCACATGCTTTCCTCCTGAACACACCTGACACCAGTAATCAACCCAAAACAGCCTCTCCACAGATGAGAAGGTACACCAAGTTAATAACATGGTAGAAATCATCTGCAGGTAGATCTGTTGTGGGGGAAATCAGTGAATACTTACAATTACCTACATATAATAATTATTAGGCGTACTTATTACAAATATTCTCCAAATATATTTAAATACAGGTTTTAAATGTATAATTGTTTTATTACTACTTTAAAAACTACTTGTTATAAACTCTGAGTAACACTCTGCAATAAAGTTTCAATAGCTATTCACTGCCATGCACAAACAATGTTAAATTATTACAATATCTATTCAACGTTATGTTAGTTAATGAAAAAAAGGTCAGTCATTAGTTCATGTTAACTCACTCTCCATTAACTAATGTTAACAAGCACAACTTTGGATTTTAATAATGCATTAGTAAATGTTGAATTATGATTAAACGCTGTAAACATAGTTCATTATTAGTTCATGTTAGTAAGCATATTAACATTAAGAACAACTTATTGTAAGGTTTTACCCACTAATCTCTGTTAATATTGTAAATACACTAATTATATACATTTGCCATGTCATTGAGTCATTTATAGATTATTAGCATAATTCAACTGGACAATAATGCCATTAGGAGTAATAAATTATATATCAATTTCTAGACTTATTCTCTTGGCTATTATTGAGCCATTTTGAGATGATTTTCAGCAAATACACTAATATGTAAACACATTTGCCTACAACTTTATTGAGCCATTAACACAATAAGTATAGTTCAACTGGACAATAATACCACTATGAGTAATAAATTATTTAATAATTTCTTAACTTATACCCTATGCTTTTACGGAGTATTTTAGAGATGATTTTGAGCAAATATACTAATATGTATGTACACACATTTGCCATGTCATTATTAGGTCATTTTAAGATTATTAGTATAATTTAATTGCACCTTACTAATAAGTGTATAATACATTGTTATTCATGCATTACTTGTATCCTATCCCTGAGCCATTTTGATCAAATATACAGTAGTACTTTTGTCCCTTGCATAATCCCAGAGTAAATATTGTGCAAAATAAGAGTTTAATTAAATCTCACAGGACACCATAATCAACCGGTTCAGTTTTATAATCTCAGCTCATGGTAAAACAGTCCCGAAATCATCTTTGGTGTGAAGAACAGTGAACATAAAGATAAGAAAGTTCATCTGCGACCTTTGAAAGTCTGCGCTCATTTAACTCCCGATAAAGCGTAAAGCAAAGTACAACAACTAACACGGTGCACGTTTAATCTGCACAAAAAAAGTGATGCAGGAACAGAGCTATTCTCAGGGATGGAGCTGTAATAGATTAGCCATGTGCTCAGGAAATTCTCTGGCACACATTATAAATAGCTGAAGAGGCAGCCGTGCAACAGCGAGCAAAAAGAGGCTGCGATTGTGTATTTCCATCCACTGTCACTGGGTCACATGACCAAGAGGAGGGCATTCCAGCGGGTCAAAACCGTACGACATCCGCTCCGGGCAGCTTTAATGGATTCTTAGAACAGAGGCCCGTGGTGAGACACGCCGATCACGTCAACCATTCAGATGCACGTTGCTGCTGGAGTTTTTCCACATAATGTTTTCAAGTTATCTGGAAACACTTAAGACTCACTGGCCAATGACGACGTAAAGTCTGCAGTCACTTGCAGGCGTAAACAAAGAGGGAATATATCGTCATGGGTTACCAATCAAACATTTAAATATTGAGGAAACCACAAAGTGTCTCACCGTAAAGTCTAGAAGGTATACAGCTGTGGATACTCTCATCAATAGAGCATAATTTGTGTGACAATGCACAATAATAAGTTGAATTACATTACTGTGAGATTTGGGTTAAGGGGTAGACGTTAATAATAATTAATGGGTAATTTAATAAATAATACTGTATAAAAAACGATTTTACATTTCTGTGATGTATGGGTTTAGGGTAGATGTTAATAAAAAACAATTTAATGAGTATCGGAATTAATAATATCAATAATACTCTGCATAATTACTGTTTCCACATTACTGTGATGGTTGGGCTAGAGGTAGACATTTATAAAATACAATTTAATGAGTAACTTTAAAATAATATGAAAAATACTCTGTATAATTACTGTTTTTACATTATTCTGATGTTGCAGTATGGGTAGACATTATTCATTCATTTTCTTTTTGGCTTAGTCCCTTTATTAATCTGGATCGCCATAGCGGAATGAACCGCCAACTTATCCAGCATATGTTTTAAGCAGAGGATGCTGCACTTCCAGCTGCAATCCATCTCTGGGAAACATTCATACACATTCACACATACACTATGGACAATTTAGCCTACCCAATTCACCTATACCACATGTCTTTTGACTTGTGGGGGAAACCGGAGCACCTGGAGGAAACCCACGCGAACGCAGGGAGAACATGCAAACTCCACACAGAAACGCCAACTGACCCAGCCGAGGCTCGAACCAGCAACCATTTTGCTGTGAGGCGACAGCACTACCTACTGCGCCACTGCGTCGCAGGGAAGACATTAATAAAATACAAATTAATGGGTAATTTATTTAATAATATCAATAATACTCTGTATAATTACTGTTTTTACATTACTGTGATGATTGGGGTAGGGGTAGATGTAAATAAAATACAATTGAATGGGTAATTTATTTAATAATATCAATAATACTCTGCATAATTACTGTTTTTACATTACTGTGATGATTGGGTTATAGGTAGATGTAAATAAAATACAATTTAATGGGTAATTTAATCAATAATATTAATAATACTCATTGTTTCCACAATATTGTGAGGGTTGGGGTAAAGGTAGATGTTAATTTAATACAATTAATGGATAATTTTATAAATAATATGAATAATAATCAGTACAATTACTGCTTTTACATTACTTTGAGGGTTGAGTTTAGGGTTGGGTAGACGCTAATAAAAATAAATAAGATTGAAGTTCATTAATAATATCAATAATATGCTGTATAGTTACGGTTTTTACATCACTGTGTGGGTTGAGTTTAGGGTTGGAGTAGATGTTAATAAAATACAATTAATGAATAATTAAATAATATAATTCTGTTAACTTCTGGAAACAGCTGTGTACCTTCTAGCAATAACCACTCAAGTTATGCAATTAAATTGACAGTACATACAAAAAATGTAATTGTCATCATTTACTTCACTTGTTCACATAAACCTGTTAAACACAAACGAAGATATTTTAATGAAATACTTCTATAGGATTCGCTTTTCCTACTATTGCTGTCAATGGGTATTTGTTTTCAACATAACATCCTCTTTTGTGTTCAGCGGGACAAAGAAACTCAATGTTTAAAACCACTCGAGTGTGAGTAAACGGTGAGGTTTGGGTGAACTATGCCTTTAACAGCTGATTAAGCATAACAGTAATACTTCCAAACAAAACTCAGTGCAAAGTCAATGCACCACATGACAAAATAATGCCATTTATATTCACGATCACCACTCCAAGATCAAAAACTATGTTCAGACAGATTGAGAAGTCTAATAAAATTCACCAATAAATGTTGAACCATAATCAAAGCCATAAAGAAAGTGTCATTTATTTCTCCTGATATATTAGAAGGATGCATAAATGTTGTAAATTTCCATGCACAAGAGTAAATCATGAGCTGTTTAAAAGTCAGATGAAAAAGAGCCGTTCATATATCACGGCTAAGCTCTAGTGGATCACATTTCGGTTCCCTTGACATGTGATGGCCAACAACAGGAGGCTGGTACCGCCTGGTGTGAACATCAAACTCGACTATTTCCCTGCTTTTCTGCTTAAAACTCGGCTTTACTGAAGCACATGACAATCAGTGTGACCACAAAACATTTACAAAACACAATGCAACATGAACCTGACACTTCATAGCTTGAGGCACATCAGCGAGACAGACAACAGGTCAGAAATGACAGAGTAAATGCTCTGGATTGCAGCACGAAGCAGAGGAATCTGCAAATACTGCACATTTCTCACACACAGAGAGAGAGAGAGAGAGAGAAAGAGAGAGAGAGAGAGAGAGAGAGAGAGAGAGAGAGAGAGAGAGAGAGAGAGAGTTCATT
>CAIGQZ010031698.1:639543-667522 GCA_903798205.1 Danio tinwini | reverse complement strand
TCTATCTATCTATCTATCTATCTATCTATCTATCTATCTATCTATCTTTTCATCCGTCTATCTATCCATCAGTTCGTCTATCTGTTACTATCTATCGGTTTCTGTCTATCGATCCAACTTTCTATTAACCCATACATCCATCCATCCATCTACCTACCTATGCATAAATCTATCAATCTATATTTTTGGTCACTTACGTTTTGTAATAACCCACAGTAACCCAGCCTCCCTCCCTCCAGTGTTTTCCAGTCAGTACTTCACTGAGTGCCCTTTAAAGGGTTTTCCACAATAAAGAAATCCAGAAGAAAAATGTCATACTGCTAAGGTCAATATTATTAGCCCTGTTAAGAAATTGTATATATTATATTGCAGGCTGCTTCTGTCCTCTGTAGACCTACATACAGAATCATCAATGCTATATATTCTTGCTTTTTCATTTTTTTTACTACCAAAGCCAAAGATCAGATCATTTTTACATCCTGATTTAAAAAAATAATGGAATATCATAGGGTGTGCAAACATTTCCAATGCCAAACCCCAATGAAGAGGAGGATAAAGAAGAGCTCTGCACAGCATCTTCTGTTCAAATCTAATATTTTTAAATAGAGTCTGAATGATTTGTGCGGTCATGATTGAATGTTTGTGCAGCTGAAAGCTCCGCTTGTTTACTCCAGGACTAGTAAATAAAAGGAAAAGGAAACAGATGTTTTCTACACAAACAAAAAAAAACAAGACTGAATAAACAGCAAGTTCACACACTCAAGACCAGATTCAGCTCAAACTCTTGAAAATAAAGGTCACAGCACAATAAGTCAAGTTACAGATTTGAATATGGTATGTGAAATTATTATTTGCTCTCCTGAATAATTGTAATTATTCTTCTAAAACTTCTTAAGTGATGTATAACAGAGCAAGGAAATGTTCACAGTGTTTAGTATTTTACTTATATTCTGTGGAAAGCCAGAAGAATTCTTTAGTTTGGCTGGAACAAAAATAAAACTATTAAATCCATCCATCCATCCCACCATCCTTCTGTCCATCCATGCCTCGGTTCATCCATTTATTCATCTATCCACCAATCCATCCATTTATCCATCCAACTATCCATCATCTAATTATCTGTCTATCCATCTATTTATCCATCTCTATCTATTGAAGAAAGTCTTATTTCTTTTAGTTTGGCTGAAATAAAAAAGCTTTATCAAATCCATTTATCCATCAACCCATTCATCTGTCCATCCTTTTGTCAATTTCTTACATCCATCCTTCCGTCTATCAACCAGTCAATCCATCCATCCATCCATCCATCCATCCATCCATCCATCCGTCCATCCTCCCACCTATCAAAATATACATATCCATCATCCATGTTTCTTTCTATCCATCTCTCTGTCTGACCGTCCATCCACCCATCCATGTTTGTTTCCATCCATTCATCTGTTTGTCTGTCCATCCATCCATCCATGTCCATTGAAGAAAGTCGTATCTATCTAGCAATCAATACATCCATCCATCCATCCATCCATCCATCCATCTATCTATCATCTATTAATTGATTCATCCATTACCCATCCAAACGTCTATTCATCTAATTATCTGTCTATCCATCCATCTACATCCATTGAGGAAAGTCTTATTTTTTTTGTTTGGCTGAAATAAAAAAGCAAGATTTATAAAATAAAAATAAAAATGGTTAAGGTCAATATTATTAGCCCCTTATGAATTATTAGTGTTGGATTGTCTCCAGAACAAACCACTGTTATACAATGACTTGCCTAATTACCCTAACTTTACCCTAATTACCCTAGTTAAGCCTTTAAATGTCACTTTAAGCCGAATATCTAGTCTAATAATATGTGCTGTCATCATGACAAAGAGAAAAGAAATCAGTTATTAGAAAGATCATGAATTTCATAGATATTTACAGATAAGACACAAAATTAAAAACATTAGAAACGGCGATAAAAACAAAAATATTCTTACAATATTTATCTCAGCTTATAAAGGAGCCAACATGACCAAAATAACTACTAAATTATATAAAAGTCTACAAGACAATAAATTAGAGAACACATCTTACATAAATAAATAAATGGGAAAAAGAGTGCAATATTGAAATTACTGAGGAAGAGTAATACTGAGGAAATAATTTTTAAAATACAGTGGAAATCAACATCCTCCTCAGTCTGGAGGGACTTTGGTTGGAAAAACATGATTCATTTTTTCTTCACCCCTGAGCAGAAAAATATTTAGTTGTTAGACTGTAAAAAAAGGCATAACCAGAAAACGGTTACAGCTTGAAATACCTCAAATTAGTGACATAATTTATGAAATCATTAAGATGGAGAGGCTAACAATGAACAGACTGAGGAGTTTAATGAGACATGGAGAAAATATATTCTTCCATTAAGACCAGATTTATTATAGAATGAATCGTCAGAAATATGTGAATTTTATTTTGTGGGTTATTTTTAGCAATGAGAAAAAAAACATAACAGAAAGATATTTAGAACAACAATACCACCTATTTAAAAAATAAACAAATAAATAAATATTTTACATTTAAAATCCTTAAAAGAAAAACCCTCACAGTTTCATATGTACATAGTTTAGGTAAAAAAAAAGACAGAAAAGGGTAGACTGGGTGCCACAATATGTTATGTAATTGTAACTGCAACTAATTAATGTTATCTGTTTCTTTTTGATGATATACAAAACAACTATGAGTGTATTGTTTTACTTGTTTCTTATAATGTCCTTAAATCATTAATGTAACCTATTTTGTGTATTTTATAATTTCATTTATTTCTATTTAATTTTGGGAATCCGATGTTAGGTTGTTTTGTGAATACTTTGTGGAAAACCCTGTCTGTATGTAAATTTGATAACTGCAATAAAAAACTGAATGAGAAAAAAAAAGAAATGAGTTATTGAAAGTATTGTGTTCAGAAATGTGAAACTTTGAAAAATAATTGCAATTTTTCAGAAGGGCGAATATATTATTTCAATTCAATACAAGTTTATTTGTATAGCGATTTTTACAGTAATTGTTGTAGTTTCAAAGCAGCTTTACAGAAGGTTACAATCAAAATAACTTACAATTACAATCAAATATAAGTTATTATATATAAATATGCAATTTTATTATTTAAAACCTGCAGTTTTTATGGTATGTGATGTCTGTGTGTACATGTTTATTGAGGAGTATCTGTGTATGAGTGGTCCTCGAAGTCCAAGATGGACTATTAATTAAATTACTTTTAATTATTTTATTAATTTAGTCTTTAACTGCATCTTTATAAAGACTGCACTCGAAAAAATGTCGGGTCATTTTAACTCAATTCTGGATGTAATGGGGACTAACCCAACTCCTGGGTTAATTTTTAAAATTTCATTAATAGAGCAAATTTAATCCAATGTTTGGGTTAGTCCATATTTTACCCAATTTGGGTTTAAATAACCCAGCATTTAGAGTGTAATGATAAAGAAACTCTTCATTCTTTTATGATGCTGGAGAAACAACAGCTCATGTCCTGAAGCATGACTGCAGCGAGAGCAGAAATAAAGCTGGTTAAACACAGTTAACAAGTCATCTATTACAGTCATCTATTTCATCTCTTTCTGTGTGTTAAAGCACAAAACATCTCGCTGTGAGAACCAGTGTTTGTTCACCAGAGTCAGCGAAGGAAACACGTTATGATCACTAATAAAGACTCTTATATTAAAACAGCATATAGAGCCAAATATAATAAATATTATTATACTTTTAATATATTTCCCAAGTGCTGTTTAATGGATTAAAACACATTTGATTAAACCGAATCATTTTAAGAACTAATTTCATTCATTGGTTCATTCTCCTTCGGCTTAGTCCCTTTATTCATCAGGAGTCGCCACAGCGGAATGAACCGTCAACTATTCCAGCATATGTTTTACACAGCGGATGCCCTTCCAGCTGCAACCCAGTACTGGGAAACACCCATACACACTCATTCACACACACACACACACACACACACACACACTCACACTCACACTCACACACACACACACACACACACACACACACACACACACACACACACTCATACACTACGGCCAAATGAAGTTAATCAGTTCCCCTACAGGGTTCTTACACCTTTTCCAACTTCTAATTCCAGCACTTTTCAAGCACTTTCAAGGTGCATTTTTCCAGCACCTAACAACCGCACTAAATTACGTTTATATATACATATATGCTGGATTTACTCTACATTTTTTTGTACATTGTTGAATACTTTGGAGCATAGATTTATTGGAATAGTTCACCCAAAAATGACATGATTGTGTTTGGGTGTAGTACCAAACTTTTATGACCAGTCGTTGATGATATTTCATGTACACTGCTACTCAAATAACAAATTAAATCCTTATGAGTCCGAGAATATTCGTGCCTAATGAACTGTTCCTATGTCAACTGTTTTGAAAATCAGTCACTAAACATAGAAACCATAAGCTTTCATCAATATTACTTTTTTTTTTATTGTCAATATTACTTTAGTTTAGGACTAAGGTACTGTTGTAGATGTATGCAAATGTCCCACCTGTCAAATGGTGACAGTTAAGGGGTTAAACTATTCCCGAGTGATGTGTTTGGCATTTTTAGGTGCAAATATGCATTTTAAAAGAATGTCTCCCAAATACGTGCATGCGGTGAACATTTTGCAATGAAAACTGGTCACATGACAACAATTTTATGCACTTGCACAAATGTTTCCAGTATATATTTTGAGATTGCATAAATAAAATGTGTGCATATGCAACCAAAACAGTCACAATTTTGAGTCCTGCAATTTCAAATTTAAGCAGGTTCAAGCATTTTTTGTCCAAAATCCAAGCACATTTCTTAACCTTGAAAACACTATATTAAAAATCAAGCATTTTCCAGGATTTATAGCACCCATACGAACTCTGCCTATAGCGCATGTGTTTGGACTGTGGGGAAAACCGGAGCACCAAGAGGAAACCCACGCCAACACAGGGAGAACATGCAAACTCCACACAGAAACGCCAACTGACTGGTAATATATCTCAAAGCTTGCATACTCTTCTGTTAAAACACCTAAAAACATACACTCCGTCTTCACAGATAACCTAGGTATATTTTGAGGAGGTAGTGTAGGTAGGTAAACTGGAAACGCTGATGATTGTTGCTGGGGCAGTCATTGTGGAATCCATGTAACATTAACTGAGCCTTACTCTCACGACTCAAGCCAAAATCAGGCCCGGCAGCAGATCCTTCAGTGACAACAAAAGAGCAGGAGAGTAATTATTGACTGAACTGTGAGGCGTCCGAGTGTTTGAGCATTCCTCAGAACAATAACACACAAATATCAATCTTTCATGAGGGGGAGAGAAAAAAACGGCCCGGAGACTCAAAGGTCAACTTCCTGTTTGGATCCTGTTTGAGCTGCAGGTGTGAGAATATCAATGGCAGCAGGGAACACAGACACATGGGATGTAGGAGCACTATCACATGAGTAGTAGTGCGATGTGGCTGTATATCGGCACTATCACACTGCTACGAGTGTAATATTGCGTTTATACAACAGTTCGACGGCATAATTGTGTGTATTAAAAATATAATCAAACATGGAGTCTAAAAACCCTTTTGTATGAGGAACTACTTTCTTCCGCCGTTCATTCACATCTGCAGCTGACATCAGAACAGCAGAATCCGATGCTCATTCGCCATCGTCCCTGTAGAGCTAGTGTTTGAATGATTCTCTAGCGTAATGTCTAAAGTGATGACAAAACTGCTGACTTTGCTCACATGTTAAGATTATAAGGCTAAACGGCATGAAATGCCATCAGTCTACAGAGATTTCCCAGTATTTCTCTGTTGTGTCAGGAGATCACAATAATTAACCCCGAAAAAGTCAAAGCAAACACTAGCAGATTACTGTTGTGTTTGCGATAAGGTAAACACTAAACACATGCGGGCATTTCTTCTGTCTTTCTGTTTACTGAACTAGTCTGCAATAACGAAAACAGGAGACACATTAGAAACAAACAGATGGCCAACCAAAAAGTAACTCAGGGTTATACAAAGAGTGGCCAACACAAAATACACACATTACTGATATGAGTCCCATCCAGGGGCGGAAAGGCCATAGGGAGCACCGGGAACACCATTTCCCGGTAGCCTGACAGTCGATCTGGCCTGCCACCGTGACTCTGGGCTGTGTTGTAATGTAATGTAATGTAATGTGTTTTTATATGGCGCATTTATAGTGTATGGTCATACACCCAAAGCACTTCACAATCATGGGGGGGAGGGGGGGAGAATAGGGGGTCTCTCCACAGCACCAGCAGTGTGCAGCATCCACTTGGATTATGCAACAGCAGCCACAGGACAACTGAGCCAGTGCTTAACCACACACCAGCTATTGGTGGAGTGGAGAGACAATGATAGAGCCAATTCAGTGGATGGGATGATTGGAAGGCCATGATCGTAAGGGCCGAAAGGGAGTTTAGCCAGGACAATGGGGTTACACCCCTACTTATTACCAGAAGTGCCATGGGATTATTAATGAGCACAGAGAGTCAGGACCTCGGTTTAACGTCTCTTCCAAAAGACAGCACGCACTGACAGTGTAGTGTCCCTTTCACTTTTACTGGGGTGTTAGGACTCACAAAGACCACAGGTTGAGCACCCCCTGCTGGCCTCACTAACACCACTTCCAACAGCAACCTAGTTTTCCTATGTGGTCTCCCATTCAGATACTGACCAGGCTCAGCCCTGCTTAGCTTCAGTGAGTAACCAGTCCTGGGCTGCAGGGTGATATGGCTGTGTTACCAATCGCGCACCCCCCCACCCCCACCACCCCCACCACCCCCCCCCCCTCCTCCCAGCAGACCCATGCTACACAGTTGACACTCAACCCCACACCCCACCCCCCCCCCCCAAACCAATTAGCCAGTCAGATTGCTGTATGCAAATACACCAGCTCAGACACTTGCTGACTAATTTCATTGGCTGACGCTGCTATGATGATCGCGTCAGCCCCAACTTCAGAGCCTCTGTCTGCTGAAGCCCGTGTGAATTGAGCGTTACCGATCGCACACCCAACAATCAATGTTTTGATCATCTGTAGTTCCTCTAAGGGTTTATTATGCAGTCTCGGTCACCATCTTGTGGATGGACAATGTCAAGCATCTTTGCTCTGCTCAGTGACAGGCTAATGGTCGCCTCTCAGAAATTATTTAAAATAGGCACTATACTTATAAATAAACTGCATAGTTGCAATCTAAACAACTAAATTCTTGACTAAAAAAGCCTCAAACGTACATGATGTTGTCCAGCAGCTGCAATATTTGTCAAGCTGTAGTGAGTTCATTGATCTGCTGTCACTCTATGTGGGCGGAGTAATACAGAAGGGTGAAGAGGCTCTAGAAGTGCTGGTATTGCCGAATATCACACAGCAATCAGCCAATCAGAATCAAGAACCAGACACAACTATTGTATAAATAAATATAAATATATATATATATATAAATATAAATATATATAAATGTAACAAACATGAGAAACTGAGTTTTTTTAAAAGTATTTTTTTAATTTTACATTTATAGGCGACTTATTAAGTCCCTTTTTACAAGATGCTAAATAAATCTCTGTGTATGTGAAGTTTGAGCTGTAAATAGCACACAGATAATGTTTATAACTCTCTGAAACTGACCCTTTTAGGCTTTGACCCTAATTGTGGCGTTTTGGTGACTGTCACTTTAAATTCAAATGAGGTTGTGCTATTTTTAGAAGAGGGCGGAGCTACAGATCAGGTTGTGCATGTGTGCTTCATGCTTGTGTGAGTCGCTCCTATCGCTGTTTATTTGTGCTTCATCTAAAACTCCACATCTATAATCCTCTTAGTCTATGCTGACATGATCTTCAGCAGCTCAAACACTCTAATGGCTAATAGACAGATGGCTGCTTCTCACTCAGGGGTGCGGTTTATGTTAATGAGATGGAGAGATTGGCACTAGTGGGCGGGGCTTTCCCCCTCTGATGACACGTACAAAGTGAGAATGTCAATCAAAGTGTTTCTGCAGACTGCTCAAGTCTGATTAGAACAAACACAATTCAATCATGTTGACCATTAGAGGCTGGAGATATTCACACACTGCTGACACACAACCCCTTATAAAACCCCTTTTAATGTATTTTCTTTCTATACCTAGGTGATCAGACGTTTATTAAAGTTTTCAAACTCTTCAAAATCTGAAAATGGGTTGTAGTAATGATAATGTGGCCAACCCATTACAGTAGAGACGTCTAGAAGTGTTAGCAGTTTGTCTAAATGAGCTGTGTGTCTGGAGAAACCACTTTAAAAAAAGCATCTAAACCATAAAACAGCATAAGTGTGTTGTGTTCATCTCTCTAATGCTGAGGAACATGCTGTAATTGTGCTGTTTTGCCTGAAGCTTCAGCCCAGCACAAGCCGTCGCCTGACAAACAGAGCCACACCTGCAGATAATGGAGCGCTCACAGATCTGTGCTGAAATTACGCCATCGGTCTGTGCTACACTACATTACTGTTACACTGAATGAAGTACGTTTCATCTGTAGGTCAATTAAACACACACTCCCAAAAAAAGTGCTGCGTGTTCAAATTGTGTATTTATAATGAGCTCAAACAGCACCATTCTTAAGATGTTCTTGGAATCCACTGGACTGTTTTAATGTTCAATCTGTGCTGGCGCCTCATAGCAAGAAGGTCGCTGGTTTGAGCCTTGGCTGGGTCAGTTGGTGTTTCTGTGTGGAGTTTGCATGTTCTCCCTGTGTTCGCGTGAATCTCCTCCGGGTGCTCCGGTTTTCATCACAGTCCAAACACATGCAGTACAGGTGAATTGGGTAGGCTAAATTGTCTGTAGTGTATGTGTGTGAATTAGTGTGTATGGATGTTTCCCAGAGATGGGTTGCAGCTGGAAAGGCATCCGCTGTGTAAAACATATGTTGGATACGTTGGTGGTTCATTCCGCTGTGGCGACCCCAGATTAATAAAGGGACTAAGCCGAAAAGAAAATTAATGAATGAATGAATGGTTAAATAAATCTCAATACAGTTGAAGTCAGAATTATTCGCCCCCTTTGTAATTTTTTTCCTTATTAAATATTTCCCAAATGATGTTTAACAGATTCAGGAAATGTTCACAGTATGTCTGATAATATTTGTTCTTCTGGAGAAAGTCTTATTTGTTTTATTTCGGCTAGAATAAAAGGAGTTTTCAATTTTTTAAACACCATTTTAAGGTCAATATTATTAGCCCCTTTAAGCTGTATATTTTCGATAGTCTACAGCACAAACCATCATTATACAATAACTTGCCTAATTACCCTAACCTGCCTAGTTAACCTAATTACCCTAGTTAAGCCTTTAAATGTCACTTTAAGCTGTATAGAAGTGTCTTGAAGAATATCTAGTCTAATATTATTTTCTGTCATCATGACAAAGAGAAAATAAATCAGTTATTAGAGATGAGTTATTAAAACTATTATGATTAGAAATTTGTTGAAGAAATCTGCTCTCTGTTAAACAGGAATTGGGGGAAAAATAAACAGGGGGGCTCATAATTTAGGGGGGCTAATAATTCAGACTTCAACTGTATGTATTGTTAAAAATATTCAATAATTATCGATACTGAACGATATGTAACATACTGTGATCATTCTTTTTTTACAGTATCGCCCAGAAAACATTTATCGTTTTCTATTTTCATATTTTTAAGGAAGCTGAACACATTTAGGATAACATGGTTGTCCTTTGTGTCACTCACACACAAACGCACTCACACAGTAACAATCTGCTGCTTTATCTTTTATGAATACTGTCTACTTAAACACTTTCTCCACTCCTGCAGGTGCTTGATCGTGATAGAATCCCTCCTTTACTGTAGTGAGAGTGGAGTGTTGATGAGTGAACACTGCTGAAATACTGCACACTGATGAGGGAAAACACAAACATTCACAGAGTATTGGGATGGGATGGGATGGGATGGGTTGGGATGGGATGGGATGGGATGGGATGGGATGGGATGGGATGGGATGGGAATGGATGGATGGGAATGGATGGATGGATGGACGTGGAAGTAGACGTAGACGTAGACAGACAGACAGACAGACTGACAGATATAGAGATACAGAGATATAGATAGATAGACAGACAGACAGACAGACAGACAGACAGAGATAGAGAGAGAGATAGATAGATCATTTATTATATTTGGCTCTATATGCTGTTTTAATATAACAGTCTTATAAGAGTCTTTATTATTGATCATAACGCGTTTCCTTCGCTGACTCTGGTGAACAAACACTGGTTCTCACAGCGAGATGTTTTGCACAAAGATCAGCTTGTTTCTTCATGATGAACTGACTGACATTAAATTGATCTGCTTTATTCTAGAGCTTTAGTGAAGGCGGCTCATTTTGACCCCAATGATGACTAGTGTATATTAAATTCTAAAACAACGAGAAGGTTAAGTTGGACCAATGATTTATTGTTTATTAAGTGAAAAACAATGGCAAAGGCTTGCGATGAATGCAAACGAGCAGCAGGAGCCTGCACTGTTGTGAAAACAGGTCAGACTCATTGTGAAGACACAAAGATGCACAATGACATGACATCAGCACACAAAAACACAGCAGGAGGGAGGAAGAAACACAACGGACAACCCAAGCTCCTCCAGATGAACACACACTCGCTCTGACACAATGACCCACATTCAGATACGCCAGAGAAACAGGAGGGTATAAAACGTACACTTGAGTGACTTAAAGAGGAGCCATTATGAAAAATAAATCACTTTTAAACACAGTCAGCAGTGTGTGAGTATCTCCAGCGGCCTCTAATGGTCAACATGAATGAATTGTGTTTGTTCTAATCAGACTTGAGCAGTCTGCAGAAACACTTTGATTGACATTCTCTCTTTGTACATGTCATCAGAGGGGGAAAGCCCCGCCCACTAGTGTCCATCTCTCCATCTCATTAGCATAAACAGCAGCCCTGAGTGAGAAGCAGCCGTCTGTTTATTAGCCATGAGAGTGTTTGAGCTGCTGAAGATAATGTCAGCATAGACTTATGCTGCGTTCAGACCAGACGTGGAAGGAGCGTCAAGCGCAAGTGATTTACATGTTAAGTCAATGCAAAGACGCGAATAGACATCCTGTGGCGCGATACGCACGAATGAGGTGGCGCGAGTGCATTACGAAAATCTGAACTTCAGCGGACATTCACTGGGCACCAGACAACAGCTCATCAAACTGGGCTCGGCTCAGTCAGAAGCACTGCTGAAAGCTTCCATCATCCAGGTATAGTTTCTAGAGGAGTTGATGAACTTACAGAGCTGGATGCACCTCTGAAAGGATCTAGTGGACTTAGACACAACTTCAAATGAATCGACGCTGCTTTTCAGCCTTCATAAAAGCACATAAACACAGCTATTCTCTCAATAAAAACCATGTTAGACATTAAACAACGAAGCTACAGTCACCGGGCAGACAGAAGCCCTGCCTATCACTCGAATCCACCTCTATTGTGAAGTGAATTTGACGCGCGAAAAAAGCGAGTAAACTCAAAATGTACACACATCTATTTACTCGTGAATAGCATGATTTATCCGTGCATACCATGTTTGGTGTGAACACAGTAAAAGAGGATTATAGATGAAGCAGAATAAATAAATACATATAAACACATTTACTTTAATCATTACTATTGGAATGTAATGTAATGTGTATTTATATAGCGCATTTATTGTGTATGGCATACCTGTCAACCCTTCCATTTTTTCCAGGATTCACCCGTATTTTACAGTTCTATCCCGATATCATCTCGTAAAGGTATTTTCCCGTATTTCTCCCATATTTTCAGTCTTTCTCTGAAGGGTGGCAAATAAACATTAAAGAGCAGAGCCTCTCTATATGCAACTCATACCGCCAAACCACCAGGGGCTGCTCTTTGCTCTTAAAAGTAAGTCTGTTCTGTGCTTTCTCTTTGTTTAGGCAGTAAAACACTTTCAAATAAATATAAAAACGGCGGGATTCCCTTTTCTTTTATTACAGGTGCCGTCTCCCCTTCATATACAATCCTCAAAACAGTCATATAGCGGTGCGTGACTGTCAGCTGACGCGCTCTATAGTGATCAATAGAGGCTGTTTCCCAAACAGATTCTGTACACGCGCTTTGAAACAAAGTGAAAGTCTGGGTTTTAGGTGCGTGTTTAATACAGATTTAACACATAATTAATAATAATAATAGTATCTAAAGATGTCGATCTTGGTGGGGGGGTTTTTTCAAACACAACTAATTTCATCCTAAATTAGCATAAAAAGTCAGGAAAGCAGTCGAATGCTTCGTTTATAATGTTAGATGTGTGCATTTTAAAAGTGACTCCTGTTATTTAATGTAATCAAACAAAAAAAATCTAAACAAGTAAGAGATTCATTCGCTGCTCTTTAATCAGAATGTGTGAGTTATACAGTGAAGAAACGGCTAATGAGATTTGAGAGCTTGATTTTATTTCATTATAATAGCTTTTAATTGTAATAAGCTGAACTGTTTACTAATGTTTTTGCTGCTAATGTACACTATTTATTTTTTCTTTTGTAAATAATAATAATAAAACATATAACTGACCATTTAACTGTTTATTTACAATGAAACAGCTCTAAATCAACATGTTTAGTCATTTGGGGATTTATTAAGGGGGGTAGGGGGGTGTCGGGGGAATTCCTTATTATGGTGGGCATATCCCTTATTTTCACATTCTAATGTTGACAGGTGTGGTGTATGGCCATACACCCAAAGCGCTTCACAATCACAATCATGACGGGGGTCTTTCCAAAGCACCACCAGTGTGCAGCATCCACTTGGATGATGCTCCGACAGCAACAGGACAACGGCGCCAGTGCTTCTCCACACACCAGCTATTGGTAGAGCAGTGATAGAGCCAATTGGGTGGATAAGGGGTGATTGGGAGGCCTTGATCGTAAGGGCAGAGAGGGAATTTAGCCAGGACACGAGAAGTGCCATGGGATTATTAATGACCACAGAGAGTCAGGACCTCGGTTTAACGTCTCATCCGAAAGACTATTGGAATGTGAAGAGACTTTCAACCAGCACAACATGTTTCTGAAGACAATGACCTATACTGCACCTTTAACAGGGAAAATAAATGCATAAATAGACCATGCCACAAAGGAGTTTTTGTTTTTTAGCTAATGAAAAATAAACCGTTCTCATTCAAAAAAATTAATAAAATTCACAAATTTAACATCTAGAAAAATTAGGAAAACAAATGGCAAAAATAATCAGTAAACAAGACGCTGTTTACATCCCTCGTGCTCGAGAGAACAATACTGTCACTTCCTGTCAAACTGGTGCGAATGATGGAGAATACTTAACCACGTTTCTGCAGTGAGTCACAGAGCAAGCGACACACACACACACACACACACACACACACACACACACTCTCTCACACACAATAACAAACACTGACATGCGATCCTGATGTTTGAACACAATCTTGCGAGTCAGTCCTGGGATTGATTGATCTAAATCAGGCTTTTCAAACCAACTAAACAGTATACAGAGCTGAACACACTTTGTTTTTATGCTTTATGTTGACCCGTGCCAGATTGTTAGGAGGAAAACTCGATGGCTTGTGAATCAGTCAGTACATTTTGTACTTCTAACCAAATCCTGCTGTGTCCAACAGAGCAAGACTGAACACACACATGTTGCACAATGACTTCCAATAACACCAAACGCCTAGTGAGCAGGATTTGTTCATACTTAATCTAGGAAGGAATTTGTGATGGAAAACTTGGAGAGCAACTGCACGGCCTGGCAACAGAGTGGCGTTTTATTGTTTGGTAAGGCCTGCTATGATCATATATCAGTGCATTAAGCTGAAAAGAGCTGCGCCGAAGGGCATTTCTCATGTAAATGATCAAAGACTCAGCAGAGGCAGAGCAAACACTGACTTATGCAAATTCACCAACAGTTCTGAGATCAGTCAGTGCATCAGGAATGCCTGCAGACGGACTACTGTAGAAGAGATTTTGCAGTTTGATTTGTTTAGATGTGATTCGTGAGGCGTCCAATTAGACTGACGCTTGTATTGACATAGAAAGCATGCTTATTGCAAGTGAAGCATGCGCAAAAATATGCAATGTTAAAACATGGGTGAAATAATGTTCCAATACAACTCAGTGTGATAAAAACATTAGCATAAAAATGAAAGAACAATATAATGTTGCCTACTTTGTAGGGGTGTCAAAATTAACTGTTTCTTCAGTGCACCGCGATGCAGATGGGGACAATTCGATAGCAGTTCAGTAATAATCATAACCGGTTATTACGTACTGACGTCTTTTATCCCATATGCGCGATATCGCGATAGAATACTATGGCGAAGGAGAGTAAATAAAACGCTCCTACTACTTAAAAAGCTGTTTGTGAGTGTGCTGGACAGTCTTTCACTGACACTGAGAGGAATGGTAAAGCACGAGCCACTATTTCACTAGGGAGAAATGCAGTAAAACTCCATCTCTGCCTCTCTCTCTCTCCCACACACACACACACACACACACACTTTGGACATTTGACCCGTTGGCATGTTCGTGAGGTAAATTTTCTTCTCCTCTTGGCTGTTAAAGCTATACTTGTGGATCCAGACTCAAGCGTGCCTGTGATGCAAGTATTCTTCACCGTGTCTATTACAGGTTACCTGTGATAACCGCGTATTATGCGCATATAGACTGTAACCGCGTCTGTTCTTCCTGCGTGAGCAGCTCTTTTGTTTTTAAAGCCAATCGCCCTTTCTGTTGAGCGGATGAAGACAATTACCAATCATAGGAGTGTAAGAACTTGCCAGCGCTCAAAAAGCAAGCGGGATCATATTGACATTAGTTTATTCGCTATAAATGCTCATGCTGTCTTCTGTGCATGTATTAGAGTTTTGGCTAAAACATTCACAAAGAGTGTTATTTTTAAAGGTACAGTTCATATATCTGACTGCTTGTATTAAAGGACAAAATTGTATTAGAAGTAATATATAAATATAAACATATTTATAGATTTTAATACAATTTTATTCTTGTGTTGTGAAGAAAAAAAATCTAATTATGTATGGAAAGGATCGTCAATGCACCAAGATATCGACTTGAACCGAATCGATGGCATGATAATCGTAACCGAACCGTGAGACCAGTGTAGGTTCACACCCCTACTACTTTGTTCACTGCCCCCTATTGAGTGCCTCTTTGTATTTTTATATACGTTTACACGCCCTGATTGTTTGTGTTTTCTTTGTACTGTTATTTTTAGTTAATGTATTTTGTTATAAAACGTAAGATAGTAACATCTGCGATTATATAAAATAAATAAATAAATGAACATATGAACACACAAACACCCTTACAGTCTCCGATATGTAATCAATTACAGAACAACTACACACAGCAGACATTTAGTCCTTATTTGGGTTGAAAACCAACACATAACATATAGTCAGAGCAAACCTCTCATCTGTGTCTGTAATCTTCAGCAGCACATGTAGCTTCTATTAGAGAGTAATTCTGTCATTCCCAGATCATAATAGTCCAAAAGGTGATGATAATAGTTAAACATGGCAGTGTGTTCATGTTTTAGGTTGGTGAAAGGATCATTCGCTCAATTCTTTGTTTTTTTAGGCTCTCTTTTGTCTTTTTCGTGCTTGACTCTCACGTTTTTCTGTTTATGAAAGGATCGGATGTCAGAAGCACTTCAATAATCGCGCACACATTATTATCATCACATATATTCAAATATAGACGTGCGGCGAGCTCCATGGAGAAAGTGAAACCGCTCGCACTTTTAGACGGCCTTGTAAAACAAAAACAGGACACGACTTTGTTCTTCTTGGCTTTGTGGCTGTGCATCAAGACAATGACAAGGTTTGTTTGAGCTTGGGTCAACCATGGCTCGTTATTATATGCATATAGTATAACAATGTAATGTCTTGGCTGTGTTTTTAAACATGATGATTTCTTTTTCATTCTTTTGCTTGTGTATGCTAAGTGACGCTTCTCTATAAACCAATAGCGTTCAGCTGTGCGTTTAGCTCCGCCTTTTGCTACCCTTTTGTCGTGCTTAGGTGGCCAAAAAGTGGTACGGTACGATTTAATGCTGAGTTCAGACTGCATGATTTTCTCCTGATTTTGACTCGCCGACAGGTTTTGAGAAATTGCCGACAAATGCCTGAAATCACAGGCAAATCGATGCTCGTGCACACGAGTGACAATCACACAGTGTGAACTATCAAGGACGCGATATGAGAGAATCGCCGATGAGTTGTCGATGCCCGTGAAATATTTGGCATGTGAAAATAACATCCGCAATCCCCTACAGCCAATGATAGAGCAGCATTCACTAGTGTGGTTACCTGCAGGAGGCTAGGGGAGAAGCTAAAAAATCCTCATTTTCAGTTGATTTGGACCCAAGAAATGGAGGAAAAACAAGTGTAAAATTGGCAGGAGCACTGTGTCTGTTTGACGTGTCGTCTGATCAATATTACAATCAGGTCGAAAAGTTTAAAAAAGTTGAGGAGAGATTGATAATTCTCTTCACAAGCCCAATGATCAACACAAGTTTCTAAACCTTCTGTTTCCATTATGTAGTTCATAACGAAAGATATATTACGTGACCTTGCGTTGTTTCCATGTCACTTCTCGCGTTTGTTTGGCTGTGAGAAGTAGTTTGGACAAAGTTGTCTGTGATTCTTCCTATTTTAAAGTCATGCAGTGTGAACTCTCCTGTCGCCGATCCATCCTACAGTGTAAACACAGCGCCGACAGAACACTAGCCCAGATAGTCATGCAGTGTGAAAACATCCGTGACACGACTACTTTGAAAATCATGCAGTCTGAACTCGGCATTAGGTACCTTTTGATAGTAAATCGGCCATAAAAGTGTACCGAATTGTAACGTACTACTCAGTGGAAACGGGCCATAAGGCACTGGGTCTGTGGCCTTAAGCCAACGCATGCCTTCCACCAGTGGTTGATATACAGCAATATCGCACTGCTACTCGTGTGATATAATAATATACGGGGCTATAATATAATATAATATAATATACGGGGCTAATAATATTGTCCCTATTTTTTTTTTTTTTATCAAAAATTGTTCTTATTCCAGCCAAAATATAAGAAATAAGACTTTCTTCAAACAAATACTGTGAAATTTTTCATTGCTCCATTAAATAGAACTTATATGTAGAAATATTTAGAAATTATATCTAGAAATATATTTAAATAATAATAATACATAAAAAATATATTTATATATATATATCACAGGATAGCTAATAATTTTGCCGTTAAACAACAAACAAATTCTGACCTGAACATCTAAAAAAAATGTTTTAATTGTTAATATAAAAACAAAAAATTCTAGCAGACAGATGAGTCACATGTAATGGTTTAAAAGACATCAGTAAAATGCCAACATTTCAAATTACTGTTAATGAGTATTCTGGGGCCAAATTGTGATCCTACAAAAGATTCTTGCTCTAAATACACCTGGCAAGACTTAAAAGACACAGATTTTTTTGGACGCTTTATTACTCTGTTTTGTATTTCTCTGTATAAATTTGCCATGCACTTTAATCCAGACACTTGCAATGCATTCGAAGTACAGAATTTTATCAATGTATTTATGCACTCTCTGAGAATCAAACCCATCATAATTTACTGTTTGACCAACAGAAACGCAACAAAATAAACCAGAAAACTCACGCTTCTCGTCATCTTGATGCACTAAAGATGCTGCTCTTGACAAAACATCCAAAGGTGTTTCCATGCTGGATCAGACCCTGCGCACAAGAGTAAAACAATCAGTCAATGAAAAGCACAGTGTGTCATTTTGTCCACTAGAGGGCGTGTGATCACAACAAACAAATGCACAGTTTGAGGACTCTGTGGCTGACTGTGGAATCATGGGAGGTGTAGTTCTTCATCATCCTTCAGCAGAAGTCATGTTGATGATCGGTGGGCCAATCAGAAGAGCCCGGAGGCGGGACAACCATTGTGAGCTTCTGTTTATAGTAGAAAGTTGTCATGACAACTGTCTTATTTACTGTTAAGTTATGGCGGATCGAGTTTCTAATTGTGGCTTTGTGCAGATTATATTTGTTCTGAGTTATATTGCTTATCATAGCATATTGTTTTGCTATTTCTAATGAGCCTGTTCTTACATCATGTTCATAATATCGCATCACCTGGACCTCGCGTTATGCTGTGGGGTTTTTTACGCATTCCTAAGCACCACATGTTGCTTTTTAAAAAGCAAAGACGCATTCGGTGTGAATGAGCTTTAATAAAACAAGATATTAAATCATCGCCGAGACTTATTTCAGTGTACGTACTTGAAGTTAAAATGGAATATTGAGAAAGGGGCGGGGCTTTCCTTCTGCACATGCCTCCCTTGTAGCAATCTAACGGTAAGAGCGGCGTGGCTAAGAATACAGATGTATATTTTTTATTATGTGTTTAAACTATACAATCATGTCAATAATCATGACATTGGATTGACGTGGCTAAGAAAATTGACTGTGGTTTGATTAAAGATTACGTAAACTAACTTGTTTTTTCCCAGTGGATTAAATTGTGGATGAATTCGGATGAATTGTTCACCAAAGAATAACAATGCGTGCTGGCAGAATAAACATTGTAAATTTTAATTTCACACACACTTCAAGGTTCCGTGAAGAGCTTTGTAATGTGCATTTTTTAATTCAATGTTTGACAATCTCAACGAAAACATGAAGAGAGGGCGAGGCTTATAGTAGCTCCTCCCCTTTTAAAAAACAGCTAATAGTCTTTATTTTTCCCACAGCTCTGCCAGTGAGAGCGGTTGAAATAAATACACCAAATAAACAGAAAGGAGAAGAAGGAGGCGGGGCATGTCAGATACTAGAGAGCGTTTGATTGGTTTGAAGATTTGATGAGAAACTGAAGTAGGAAAAAAAATCATCTATCTATTTAGGTGGAAGTGAGAAACTGCTAGCTTTGGAGGTTTATATTTTCTAAAAGCAAATTTTGGAACACACTAGCTAATAGATATCCTTAAAACTAACATCTTTTTAAATTATTTTAATAATATTTTATTTTCAATCCCACATGAACCGGAAGCTGAGACGTCTTTTTATTTTCGTATTGTGATGCAGTTCTTAGAGTGGGTGTGGCCAACAGTGGGCATGGCTTGTTTTTACTACTGTGAGGTGAAAAAATGTAGTAAAGTAGGCGTGTCATTCAGAAAGATGGGGAAAGGGTTTGGAGAGAGTTATTACAACCTAACAGACTCCTCCTGCTCACCATTTCCGTTGTTGTCAAATCCAAGAGTCTGGCTGCAGATTTGCACTTTCAGGCTTGCACTCTCAGACTTGCACTCTCAGGCAACAGCGTTTCCTCTGCAAGTGGGGTGGGGGGGGATCTCTCATGGTATACAATTTAAGTACTTAGAATTATTTGACAACGTTGTGACTGGCAACACAAACGAACTGCAAACTTCCGGTTATTTACTTGCGATTGCAAGTGACGTTACAGGAGAGTGTAGGTGTCGATTGTAAATTACGTCACTTGCAAAGGAAGCACGGTTGCCTGAGAGTGCATGCCAAATGTGCAAGTGCAAATCTGATGCCAGACCCTTCTCGTTAAAACACACAGCTGGAGGGGCGTGGTTAAGTATGTTAGCCACGCCCATTGCCTCAGACAGACCGAGAATTGAACTGAAATCAAACAGGAAGTGCATTTGCAGATTTACAAGGGTAAACAACTGTTAAGTTCTTAATGACATGCACAGATGAACTGTTCAGCACAGAACCACCAATGCGAGCTAACAAAATCAATATGCTTAGTTTTGATTTCATGTGTACTTTAAAACTTACAGACTGAAATTGTTTATTTTAATTTCACGGGACCTTTAATATTCTAAAAACAGACTGAATTCGGGATCTTGATGAATCTGTGAGCAGCGTGGAAGCCATAATCCAGCTCGTGTCGTGTTTTTGTCGCGGATTCCCAGAATAAACACTGGAAACATGTGAGTTTGTGGAGCAGCTAGCGTGAGTCCCGCTTCCCACACTCACATTCCTCAGACGGCATTCCTTTCCACAGCTGAGTCTCTCAAACACACACACACACTAACACACACACACACGCTTTGTGTTCGTGAACTCATTATTAAACACAAAAGAATCGAATAAACACATTCTAGACGCGCGTCTGTTGCGCGACGCGTCAATAAAAGCGTTGCGTTCTACTTAAAGGGACAGTTCACTCAAATCCTATTTACTCACTATTTACTCACCCTTAAGTTGTTCCAAATCCTTTATGACTTATTTTGTTTTGATGTTGAACACAAAAGATGTTTTGAAAAAGGCTGAAAACAACAATCGACTTCCATAGTAGGAAAAACAAATATGGAAGTATGTTTTCTGCTTTTTGTGTTCAACATAAGAACAACAAGTCAAAGGATTGAAACAGCTATGAACAAAATCAAAAAGGTCTTAAACAAGTGTGAGTAATCATGACGGAAATTCATTTTTGGTGAACTATCCCTTTGTAGTAGTTATTATTATTAAATTATTATTTTGTTATTATTATTGTTATTATGAAAGCAAAATGCTTCACAGAAACACGAGGAAGTCAATGTTTCACTTTCAAAGAACTCCCGGTAACGTTACTTATTATTGTGCTAAACACACACACACACACACACACACACACACACACACACTACAAGTGTCCGGTAATAAAACAAACTTTTAGTTTACAACACCACTCGATTACAGTCTTAACTCCATATACAATCACTCACACACACACACACACACACACACACCGCATATGAATATTGAGGTAATTATTCGCTCATTTGTGAACAGTGTCAGCTTGACTCGCTCTCTATATTGTTTATTACGCTACTCTGAATATTGGGTCTGAAATGGCATGTAAACATGACTTCAGAACAGCACCAGCTCTATTTAACTGACTGAACATTGCTGTACTTTCAGAGTCATTGGCTGATAATAAGATTACACTATTTAGAATTTGCACTTTTCTGAAATTATATTAAGGAGAAAGTCCAAATGTGCCATTATAAAACCATTCTGGAGTGTCCGGTAGTGCTGGAACAAGTGTCCGGTAATAAAACAAACTTTGACTTTACACATACTCGGTAATAGCCATAACTCCGCACATAATCGCTCTCACACACATGAACGCACTCAAAAACACGCAGTTTGAAGTGAAGTAAAGCACACACACCGTGAAGGGTCTCCAGCCTGGAGAGCGGAGTCCGGCGGAGCAGAAGCCGGAGCGCGGCGTGCGGATCCGGGATTGGGTTGTGGATTCGGCCGCGGCGGCAGGAATGTGTGGAATGATGGAATTCTCTTCCTAGCAGGTGATGAGAGAGCGCGATTCCCATTGGTCAGGGTCAGCCCGTGAGGTCAGCATACATTATGCTAATAAATGCGTGATGTCATATCCTCGCAACAGGTACAACGTGAAGGGGAAGTAAACAGCATGCTTACAACAGTTACAAAGCTTCATATTCACAACAGCAAGTTTTGTTAGCGTAAACCTTTCTCTTACTAAATTTACAATTGAAATGAAGATGTACTTTGAGTCTATTGAGGGATCAACAAACTTAAAAGCAGAGAACAAGGACTTTGAGTAAATGACCCGGTAACACACCACGGTAAAGGTTTCAAACCAATTAAACTCATTGCCTCTGTTATAGTTTGAGCCAAAAATAGGTCAGATAGGCATAAATATGTTGTTTAATTGATGATATTTGTTTTTAATGTTTTTCAAGCACTCAATAAAAAAATGAAGAATACATTTTCCTGATTTTATAACTAATAACTTTATTTTTTATTGACCCTAACATTGCTTGTTTGTTTTAATCTATTATTTTCAGATTATCATGCATACTCTGTATATTTTTGTTGTTATTGAAATATATATAATATATATTAGGGCTGGGCGATAATTCAATAATGATAATTATCACTATATACATATATATATATATATATATATATATATATATAAGGATAATGACAGTTCGATAAGTGTTCGATAATATTTATACACTATGTGAAACGCTGCGCTGGCATTTTTTAAATATTTTTTTCTGATGTTGAACAATAATATACATTAACTTGTAGGGTAATGTCTTTGGTTGTTGAAAACTTGAACAGTAAATGCTGAAAAATGATTAAGATTGTTCTTTTGTTTATTATTTATATTGTCAGACAGTTAAAACATTTCACAAAATGTGTTAAATCAGCTACACAAAAGGGATTGGCATGCTGAAAATCCTTTAAAATTAATAGATATAAAGATTTGACATTTATCATGAGAATTATCGATATCAGCTGATTTATCATGATCATTTTTTGTCATATTGCCCAGCCCTATATATATATATATACATATATACAGTTGAAGTCAGACTTTTCTTCTTTAAATATTTCCCAAATGATGTTTAACAGAGCAAGGAAATGTTCACAGTATGTCTGATAATATTTTTTCTTCTGGAGAAAGTCTTATTTGTTTTATTTTGGCTAGAATAAAAGCAGTTTTTAATCTTTAAACCCCATTTTAAGGTCTAAATTATTAGCCCCTTTAAGCTATTTATTTTCTCGATAGTCTCCAGAAGAAACCATCATTATACAATAACTTGCCTAATTACCCTAACCTGCCTAGTTAACCTAATTACCCTAGTTAAGCCTTTAAATGTCACTTTAAGCTGTATAGAAGTGTCTTGAAGAATATCTAGTCTAATATTATTTACTGTCATCATGACAAAGAGAAAATAAATCAGTTATTAGAGATGAGTTATTAAAACTATTATGATTAGAAATGTGCTGAAGAAATCTGCTCTGTTAAACAGAAATTAGGGAAAAAATAAACAGGGGGGCGAATAATTCTGACTTCAACTGTGTGTGTGTGTATGTATGTATGTATATATATATATATATATATATATATTTTTTTTTTTTCAATAATAACTAAAAACTATATACTCATTCATTAATTTTCCTTTCAGCTTAGTCCCTTTATTAATCTGGGGTCGCCACAGCTGAATGAACCGCCAACTTGTCCAGCATATGTTTTACGCAGGGGATGCCTTTCCAGCTGCAACCCAACACTGTGAACTACTACTCTCACACTACAACCAATCTAGCTGATCAATTCCGCTAAAGCTCATGTGTACCCACTGCGCCACTGTGATGCCCAAAACTAATATATATATATATATATCATTGGAAATTTCACATTAAGAGAGGTTTTCTTCTTTCTAAAATGCTTGATTTTTATTTCAAGGCTTAAAAGAGAGTAGACTTTAGATAAAATGCTTAAAATTTAGATTATTTTTACTTATCACTTTGAAAAAAAAAAGATGTATATAAAATATTTTTTTAATCTATAAATGCTGCCTTTTAAAATCTCTTTGCTAATATAAGCATTATTAAGGAACGTCTTTATTTAATGATGTCTCTTAATGCTGTGAAAAATGTAAAAAGCTGTATTTATTTTGAGTTGTATTTTTGGCATCCTGTAAACGTCTTGCTTTATTTCTGATTATTTACAAATGCTAAATCAATTAAAAAAAGGGGAAGAAAACAAACAAACATTTATTTTATAATTATTTTATAATTTATTTATTGTGTGTGTGTGTGTGTGTGTGTGTGTGTGTGTGGATTGATTAGTCATTATTTGTATTTCAGACATACAGCATGGATTCACACTTAGATTGTAAATAAATATGAGCCACTGAACATGTAAATAACAGTAAACGTCAGACAGTTATTGTGATGTGCCTGTCAGTCATGCTGCTTTCCTCCTCCAGCCTCTCCACATTTTCTGCAGCTTTTTTGCGCTGTAGGACACTGTTTTCACCAGACCTGTGGACAGAGGTTTCACATCAGTCATCGTCTCACATAATTAATGTAGAATTATATTTAATACATCTGAAAAATCAGCAAATGAAACCGAATATTTGACTATTAATATTTAACTAAACAATCTTTTCTGAATTCTTCTATTATCTAATTGCTCAAATACAGGGTTTAATATAAGCACTGTGTATTAAATAATAAAAACTGTAAATCATTGAATATAAATATTTAATATATTGATATAAACATTTTCACAAAAATATATTGCATTGGGAAAATAAACAGATAATAAATATATGTTATAGAGTTTTTATGTCATATTCATACATATATATAAGACAACTAAAATTAGCATTTAGTGTAACAATGGTTCATATTCCAGGAGTGGACATTCAGGCATATTCACCATAAACATAATTAATTCATTTTCCTTCGGCTTAGTCCCCTCATCTATTCATCAGGGGTCGCCACAGTGTAATGAACCGCCAACTATTCCAGCATATGTTTTACACAGCGGATGCCCTTCCAGCTGCAACCCAGTACTGAGAAACACCCATGCACACTCATTCACACACACACACATACACTACGGCCAATTTAGTTCATCAGTTCCCCTACAGCGCATGGGTTTAGACCTTCTTGCTGTGAGGTGACAGTGCTAGCCGCTGTGCCACCCCATAAACATAATTTGCTGACATATTAAAAAAGCTCATATAGTTTTCCACATAAATCTTTATTATTTGTTACGAGGTTTTAGCTATTGGCTATTTAACTTTATTCTTTTACAAAGAAATCTAATTCCGGATCATCTCTTACTCTTTGTTATATTTTATTGAATACACCTCAGAATAAACATGATGTTTGTTATTATCCAGGCTGAATGACGCAGACATTTTCACAAATGTGGGTATGTTATATGCTTGAAACATAAAAACTGTATATGCTTTATATAGACGGACGGATGGATAGATAGATGTGCATGTATATACAGCTGAAGTCAGAATTATTATTCAATTCAATTCATCTTTATTTGTATAGCGCTTATATAATGTAGATTGTGTCAAAGCAGCTTCACATGGAATTATTCGCCCCCCTGTTTATTTTTCCCCAATTTCTGTTTAACAGAGAGCAGATTTCTTCAACACATTTCTAATCATAATAGTTTTAATAACTCATCTCTAATAACTGATTTATTTTCTCTTTGTCATGATGACAGTAAATAATATTAGACTAGATATTCTTCAAGACACTTCTATACAGCTTAAAGAGACATTTAAAGGCTTAACTAGGGTAATTAGGGTAACTAGGCAGGTTAGGGTAATTAGGCAAGTTATTAATAATGATAATAATAATAATACCTTTTATTTATAGGCGCCTTTCAAAGCACTCAAGGACACCTTACAGCAGATCACAAGCACATCATAAAAATGCAAGCAGTACAAAATAACAAGCAGCATAATATTAAACCAGCAAATCATTAAAAGCTCTTCTAAACTAAACGTTTTTATCTGACGTTGTATATTGATGGTTTGTTCTGTAGACTATCAAGATAAAATATACAGCTTAAAGGGGATAATAATATTGACCTTAAAATGGTGTTTAAAAAATTAAAAACTGCTTTTATTCTAGCCGAAATAAAACAAATAAGACTTTCTCCAGAAGAAAAAATATTATCAGACATACTGTGAAAAATTCCTGAATCTGTTCAACATCATTTGGGAAATATTTAAAAAAAGAAAAGAAAATTTAAAGGGGGGCGAATAATTCTGACTTCAACTATATTTCTGCAAACAAACATACACAAAAAGATTGAGTAATAAACGCAGCTCAGGAGCTCTGAAATCACTCAGTCTCTCACCTGCGGTGGCGATTCCTTTGGCACTCTGAGTAATGCTGGAGGACTTCACGATTGAAGAAATCCCTGCACAATTATAATTGATAACAGTGACGATTCAGTCAACAAATCATTATTTCACAAATAATGAGTCAAAAATAAGTGCGTTTATTCTTAAAACAAGCTAAATAATCTGACAGTGGGGTCAGCTAAATAATCTAGTTTCTCCTTTTGACGTATTATTATTCTGCTTCCCTCATTGGCAGATTATTTAGCCTGTTTTAATGAAAATGTTTTGACGCATTTCTCGAAACAAGACTATATATTTTTGCTTGTCTAGAAAATGCTTCTTATTTTACAATATTTTTTGATATTTTATCCAAAAACAAGACAAAAAAATAAAATGAGTGAAACATCCTTTGCAGAGTCTTGACTGAATTATGCAATGCATTCTGAACAGTGACCAACATATCAGAAATCTCTCATTAACAGCAGTTCTGCAGTTTATCAGAGAACTTTCTAACAGCGAGTGAGAAATATGATTTATTTGCATGCTTACAACACGTTTAAAGCTCTTTCCTGCAGCTGCAGTGAAATAAATCCAAACATCAACATCAGTCTAATGCTGAACGTGAGATATTACTGCTGTATAAAGCTGAAAGTGCAGGTCATACACACATTCAAACACATTCGCATTCAAACAGTGGCACACACTCACATTAACACATTCTCACACACACACACAGACACACACACACACGTGTTTGTGTGAAACGCAATGACGGTTATTATGACAATGAGCCATGAGGGTGAGGCTGATGGAGAAACTCAACACCGCTTAACACTCAGCCAGCCTGTTTGACCAGTCCACACACACACACACATAGACTCCTTCATTCAGCACACAGCATGCTTTATTTTATGCACTTCACTCCAGCACAGTTTTAATTCAATGTAAGTTCACTTGTACAGCGGTTTTCACAGTAATTATTGTTTAGCGCAGTTTAACAAAAGGTGCACATTACTGCACCACAAGCAAAATCAGCACAGTTAAAGGTCCAGTGAAATTAAAATGACATTTCTCAGATGTAAGTATCAGCATTGTTTGTTTTAGGGATATCTATAAGCTAGTGTGCACGAAAACAATGACAAAATTCATGTTTAGGAGATAAAACACTGATATAAACATGTAAAGCTTTAGTTTGTCTCTTCCGCCTAAATGGATCAACGGTTTTCTTCACGTCACCTCATACTTCAGTTTCTCATCAAATCTTCTGACCAATCAAATGCTCTCTAGTGTCTGACATGCCCCGCCCCCTGCCCCATTTGATGCGCTTAAAGCTTAACTGCTCTCACTGGCAGTGCGATGATAAATACAAAACGCTATTGGCTGTTTTTAAAAAGGGGAGGAGCTACTCTGTCCCACCTTCTCCTAATTTTTCAAGTGGGATTTCATCAAACATTGAATAAAAATGCACATTTCAAAGCTCTTCACATGGACCTTTAAGGAGTTGTTTAAACCTTGGGGGTCTGAGGTGATTTTGGGATGTTTTGACATGCCCTTACATTTGTGCTTATTTCAGCTACTCGTCACAGTATTGACCAACATGTATTTTGTTTTTGCATTCAGCACAAACTGTGCTACAATAATATGTGAGAAATATTGATGTACATGCTTGCATTTGTTTAGAAAAACAAATATTATGCATGGTTAGTAGGTTTTGAAGAAAAACAGTAGCTGAAATATGGTAAAAAAAACACACTGAGTGTGCCTGAACAAGACTTTTGAGTAACCAGTGTTGTAGGTTAGAATATTTACTTCACAATTATGTGAAAATTATTCTGTTCTCTCATTCAAAGAAAACATTACAATGATTTACATTTTGTAACGTCTGTTTCGGGTCAGAATACTGTATACCTGACAATGATCATAAATAATTTACACCTGAAGAGACAAAAGACACTCCCCCACTGGCTAATGTTCACCCATCAAAGGCATTGTAAAGCAATGTCCAGCTGCAAAAGCTAGCCCAAACTAAATGCTTGCTGTATTACTTGCTGTGTTACGACCATGTAAACACTCTGGGTAAACAATGTATGTGCACTTATACAGCATGCACAATATATATATATATATATATATATATAT
>CAIGQZ010031698.1:539669-572929 GCA_903798205.1 Danio tinwini | reverse complement strand
GTCTGTCTGTCTGTCTGTCTGTCTGTCTGTCTGTCTGTCTGTCTGTCCGTCCTTCTGTCTGTTTATCGTATCATCCATCCATTAGTTTGTTTGTTTGTTTGTTTCATTTTTATGCAGTTAAAGCACTACAGATAGACATAGGTGGAATACTAACGGGGCAAAACACAACACAACAAAACAATACAAACACACATACACAAATATACCCATATACACTTATAACTATTTGTATATTATTATTGTATATTACATATATGTTCTTTTTTATTGCGTTATTGCGTTGTATTTTTATTGTGTTTTCCTTTCTGGTATAAGTGCTTCGAGATGTACACTTAAACGCATAGAAAAAGTGAATTAGTACCATACGGGGCATTGAAATAATATGACAGGAATTTAATAGTGACCAATTTGGCAACTCAAATGATGTAAAGTGCTTTGAGATGTACATTTAAACACATGCGTGAATTAATAAAGATGCTGATCTCTCTGAATCTGCTCAGAAAACACGAGTCAGAGAAACTGAATAAGATGCAGACAGCACGATGTAAACAGAGCAGTGAACTCCAGCTGGCGGCTCTGCAATTATGCCTGTTGTTTATTTGATGGTTTTCTCAGTCATTACAGCAGCAGGGATGAAACAATGTTGAGCTTTTTGTGCATCAACTGACTGAACAGCACTACAGGCTGTAGTGTGTCAAATGACTAATCAATATCTCTCTTTTTTGTTGTTGTCTTTCAGGACAAAGCTTTTTCGTGGGAAGAAGGTGCAAGGAGATTATGACATCAAAGTGGAGCAGGTATGAAGCTTTTATTATCATATTAGACATGCAGATTATTATGTAAATGACTGACTGATGATCACATGCACCATTAAAACACTGAGACTTGTTGTCTGTATTGCCTTTAGTAAGTGTGCATTGTTGCATTTACTTATTCTTATTTAATCAGTCAATAGAAACCTTTATGTGGATGTAGTCTATTAGATTATGATATATGTATATTAGAATAAATAAATAAATAAATGCACACTTGCTACAAGCAATATTATAGGCATCATGTCTTTTCAGTGAAAACTAAAATGCCATGCCATTCAGTTTTTAAAAATAAATAATAATAATGTATAAATGTGGAAGGAAAATAAGGGTAAATATAATGCACATAACTAAAAACCACTGTGGCCTCACAGCGAAAAGGTCGCTGGTTTGAGTCCTGGCTGGGTCAGTGTGTGTTTCTGTGTGGAGTTTGCATGTTCTCTCCGTGTTGGCGTGGGTTTCCTCCGGGTGCTCCGGTTTCCCCCACAAGTCCAAACGCATGCGCTATAGGGGAATTGATGTACTAAATTGGCCGTAGTGTATGAGTGTATGTGTGTGAATGAATGTGTATGGGTGTTTCTCAGTACTGGATTGCAGCTGTAAGTGCTTAACATATGCTGAAATAGTTGGTGGTTCATTCCGCTGTGGAGACCCCTGATGAATTAGTGACTAAGCCGAAGGAAAATAAATAAATGAGCATTCACACAATAATTCCTGGGTGTCACATTATATATTTTTGCTGATTTGTTGTTTCAGTAGAGCTTTATTTGTCATTTCAGATCACCTTTAGTTATAGAAACACTTGTTTGAGTGTTTTCAGGCACACTGATATTCAGATCAATCGTAGAGCTAATGTTATTGATGAACTGAGCTGAACTGATCGATCAGAAGCAGGAGTAAGAGGAGATATTGAGTATTGATCAAGAACATGAACTGAGCTCAGATTTTATTAACTCACTGCAAAGAATGCTTTTCTACTTAGAGTTTTTGTCCTGTTTCCATGGACGTAGAGCAAGTATAATTTCTCATGAGCAATTTTTAAGGGGACACAAATAATAGAGTCAAATTATACTTTATTTATACTTTAAATTATTGTTAATTAGTCCCACATGCAGTGAAAATCTTTGCTTCTGTATTTTTCTTCAAAACTATTTACTACATTGTGTGTTATGTTGTTTACAGATGTAGCACGGTGCTCAACTAGTAAAAGCACAGCTAAACAATATGCTTATTGTGGCCGTTAATGTGAAGTTAACATTAATTAAAGTAAAACAGGGCTTGATAAACAGCTTTGGCGTGTTAGTTGTAGTGCACTATGCAACAAGCTATTGTAAACAAGCGAACATTAACTACATAAGTCATATTTTAATCGCTTTATATAGCCGATTCATGAAAAATTACATCCGTAATCAGCATTTTTGCCGTTACTAATTTATGAATGAGTCTGCATCAGCTATTAAAGGGAATCTTCAGTTCATTTAAGATGAATCAAATACCCTACACTCTCAGACTTCTGCCTTTTCAAAATATACATATTTGTACCCAAAGAGTCCACAATGGTACTTCAATGGTGCATATTAGTACCCAAAAGTACCATTATGGACCCTTTACTTACAAATATGTACCTTTTGAAAAGGTACTGCCCCAGTGGCAGCTCCTGTAGCTTTATTTCTGAAAGTGTACTTACTGGAGTTCACCATACACCAGCCACACACCTGACGTGTGAGATAAACAGGGAAAGCAGGCAGTGGAGCAAACCTTTTTCCCTTAAAACAAGCAAAGTAATCTGCCAATGGAGTGAGGGAAATAATCTCCTTTTCCTTTTGAAATATTATCTCGCTGCTTACCCCATTGACAGATTACTTTGCTTGTTTTAAGGGGAAAACTCACTTATTTCTGAGAACAACACAATATTTTTAGCTTGCCTAGAAAATGCTTCTTGTTTTAAGAACGTTCAGATATTTGGACTGGAAACTTGAAGTTAGGAAAGGCATTATTTTTTTGCAGTGTAAATACTAAATTATTAGTTCTTTAGTTTTAGTTATCGCACCACTGCAAGTTAGATTACATCAAAATAAAAACAAATCTCTGATAGTTACATCACATACAGTTGCAAAATTATTATTCCTCCTGTGAAATTAGGATTATTTTCCAAACATTTCTAACAAGTGCTGATTAACAGAGCAAGATACATTTCCACAGTATTTTCTATTATATTTTTATTCTAAAGAAAGTCTTATTTCGTTTAGTTTGGCTGGAGGAATTAAATATATTATTAAATATTTATTATTGAAAAGTATTCCCAGTACTGGGTTGCAGCTGGAAGGGCTTCGGCTGTGTTAAACATATTCTGGAATAGTTGGCGGTTCATTCCGCTGTGGCGACCACTAATAGATAATGGCACTAAGCTGAAAGAAAATGAATGAACGAATATTTAAATATAAAAATCTGCTATAAGGAAACATTATTAGCCTCCTTTCTTCTTGCAAAATGATATTTATATATATATTGATTGTTTACAGAACAATCTACTGTTGTCTAATTAACATAACATAGTTAAGCCTTTTATTTACAGGCCTTTAACTTGCACTTTAGGCTGAAGTATACTGCAAAATAATATTAAAGTTAGGAAATTGTAAAAAGTGAAATATCATGTGTTATGCAACAAAGACAAATTAAATTAGCTATTAAAAATCAGGGCCCCACTTTATATTAAGTGGCCTTAACTACTATGTGCTTACACTGAAATTAGTCATTTATTACTAACTCAATGTACTTGTCGTGTAAATACATGTTGTACTTATGCTTGATGATATTCATGCATATAATTACATCTGTAATTAATTTCTGTGATTACACTGTTGACCATCCCTTGCAACTTAACCCCCCCTTAAACCTACCCAGAACATAAAACCTGTCCCTAACCTGACCCTTATCCCACCTCAAGAGCACCAGAAGTGTAACATTGTGAAAACATTATTATTTATATTTTCATTAAAGCCACTTAATATAAAGTGGGACCAAAATTAGTAATTAAGGCATTTGTTAAAAAAAATATGTTAAAAAAATCTCTTTTAAGAGCATCACGGTGGCGCACTGGGTAGCACAATCGCCTACAACAAGAAGGTTGCTGGTTCGAGTCCCGACTGGGTCAGTTGGCATTTCTGTGTGATGCTCCGGTTTCCCCCACAGTCCAAACACATGCACTATAGGGGAATTGAATAAGCTAAATTGTCTGTAGTGTATGCATGTGAGTGTGTGGATGAGTGTTGGGTTGTAGCTGGAAGGGCATCTGCTGTGTAAAACATATGCTGGATAAGTTGGTGGTTCATTCCGCTGTGGCAACCCCTGATTAATAAAGGGACTAAGCTGAAAATAAAATGAATGAATGAAAATCTCTGATAAACAGTACTTGAGAAATATTTGGAAAGATTATAACTTGATTTTAGGGTGAATAATTGTATTTACACTCAAAAAGTGCCGTTTGTTGTTTGCTCAAACCACTTTTGTTGGGACAACTTAATAGTTTTATGTTTAATCCACTTAAATTTGTTTAAAAGTTAACAAGTTAACCTAAATCCTTCACAAACCCAGTATTATTTTACAGTGTGTGTTCATCCCTGGCTGTCTGTGACTGCATACTGCTGTCTTTTCTGAGTTCAGCTCTTGGTTTTGGACAGATGAATAGCATTAGTGTGAGAATTACTAATTGCACAATAAAAAGCGTAATTACGGAGGCTAACATTTATATAAGCACCTCTGTGAAGCGAATTATCCTTCTGCCAAACGCTTGATAAAGCAGACCAAATGAGGAAAGTCTGCAGCCACAGCATTAGATGTTTTATTGCCAATGAATGACCCGTTCTGCAGTGATTCTGCATGTAAAATATGAGGAGCTCTTCACTTTTATTGCATCTGTGAATAAAGTCAGACAGCTGATGAGGTTTTACAATCGCTCATGATGGGGATGAGCTACAAACACAAAGATTCACACACAGACTTTCATTGCAACAAGCAGCACAGGATTATCAATCCAACTGATTAATTAAGCAGATATAGGGTCGTGTTTCATTCATTCACTAGTAAAGCTGAGCGTTTGACACATGTTAAAAGTGTCTGAAGTTTATACCTGTTTATTCTGATTGTGTTTGTGTGTGTGTGTGTGTGTGTGTGTGTGTGTGTGTGTGTGTGTGTGTGTGTTTGTTTCAGGCTGAGTTCAGTGAGATTAATCTGGTGGCTCATGCTAACGGCACATGCAGCGTGGACATGCAAGTCATCAGAAACGGCACCAAAGTGGTTCGGTGAGTTAAAAACCCCATTGGAAACACTGCAGTGATGCTCATTAATGTACAGTACTTTATCCCTGAGGTCTACAGCATTGATATAGTCAGAAACACACTAAACAGTACCCACTTCTCAACAGTGTTATTCAGACACCTCAGCGCTGAAAGCAGTGCAGTTAAACACTATATGCTTCTCTATTCATAACTATGACACACATTCAGTATTACAGAAGCAAAAGCTGAACTATTCTGAACCTTGACCACTGCATATGTGTAGGAACAGCTGACAGAGGCCATAGCAACGACAAACAGCAGTGGAATGAGCTCACAGCGCATGTCAAACTCTGCGGACCCGGTGACGGGTCCGGTGACGTCATCGACTTCCCCTTTAATTTTTAAAGGCAGCGGGTTGCGCAACACCCCGGAAGTGGCTCCGTTAGAGAGTGTAGTAGCTATATTTTATGCTCATATGCAATACTTCGGTTTTTATTTTACTGTACAAAAGTTATTTACACTTAAATACACAGTATACTGGATACCCGAGCTGGGTATTGAACATTGGTTTATTTTCATATCTTATAGTCATTGACTAATTTTAATGTACTGTTATGATGCCTAAAATGCAAAGGAGATAAAATAAGTGATGTAAACTCATGTTCCTATAGTTATTATCATCTAAAACTGAGCAATAGCAAATATGTACTATTTAATATGAATGATCAAAAAGTTATTTTCATAGTATTCAGATGAATTGTAATAGCTTGGTCAGAAAACAAGATAGAGATAAAATTATTTTTCCTAGTGTTTGCTGCCCTCTGCTGGTTTAAAGCAGAACTGTCTGGAAAAGCTAAAATCTCTAAACAGATAAACTACACCCTTTCAAAAAAGCATTTTAGAAAAAAAAAATTAAAAATCGCCCAATATCGAAGTGGTTCATAATAAAACTGAAAAATATATAAAAATATTATTTATTACTTTCAGCAGTTTCTTATGTAAATTCAAAGGGTTTTCTATTCAATTACACTGGAGTTTTTCATTTATAGCAATGCATTTGGATATGGAAGGCTTTCAAAATTTGGTAAGCGGAAAATACATAAATAAATGGTATAGCACCTCTCATCAGTTGGAATACAATAACTTCTGCATAGATTATGGTAGAGACATTACTTTTTTTTTCTCTGATTACACACATGTGCAGGAACCACCAAAATTATTTACAGCAACACAGACCACACAGAACCTAAAAGGTACACTTTCAAATTTGAGTTTATAAAAAAAATACAAAAAGCGCCTCTTTTTTTAGGTGTTTATTATAACACAGACAACAGATACAGTTATTTTAAATACTTTTAATAGTGTTTTATGAAAATTCAAAGGGTTTTCTTTAAAATGATACCAAATTTTTGCATTTACACCTCTGCATGTGTATTTGGGACCCTTTTAAATTTGGGTAGACAAAATCCAGGCGGAAATCCCAAAATAGACTTTAGAAAGGGTTAAACCTGTAAACAACGCAGCACGCGTCATGTTTTCAACGTGGCATTAGACGCGATATGAGAATATAAAGAGTTAACCTGATACAGTACACGCGGTTACATGTAACAACCCATGTAGATCATTTCTGTTTGCAATCATTGCTGTGGCACCTCTTGTGTGAAGTGTTATATGATCTCAGGGCTTACCTGTACTCTGCTTTGCCCAACGATCACATCCCCAGCCAGAGGGGTTGTCCTCTGTCCTCTGAGAATCTCTGAGGGCTCCTATCGCGCTCACCCTGAGCCTTTGTAAGCCTTTCCAGTGCTGCACACCAGCCTGAAGCCCAGTGTGCAGCAGCCTGCCTTTGTTTGACTTTGTGCCTACTAAACTCCTTATTTTGCCTGCACCCCTGGTGTATTGTCTGTCCATTACAAAATGGAGGAAGAAACTAATCCATAAGCTGTGTTCCTGTCCAGCTCTGTCAAAGCCTCATACATCAGTAGTCTTTTCTGATCCTTCCTTTAACAAATGGCTGACGAATAGCCTATTGTAAGTGTGCAGATTTCTAAAGCTCTGCTTTCCCTCACACTTCCAATACTATCCAGGTAAGCACAGCATCTTCATGACTCATGACTTCAGGATCTGTTTGTCTTTGCTGCTGTGTTAGTGTGCAGAGCCACAGGTTTAAATTTTGTGGGTCTGAGCGCGCAACCATTATGTTTCGTATCCACGTCACGCCGAAACGGCTGAAGACTCATTATCAGGACGATTCATTTAAACCACTATGAGTCGACTCTTTTATAGATGAATCAATAGTTTTAAACACTGTCCACTTTCAGATTTAAGCCTTAGCTGGATATTTCACTTCACTAAGAGCTGTGTTACATAATAGGGGCTCTTTAATAGTTTTAACATGTTAAGGTCAATATTATTATCCCCCAGAACAAACCACTGTTATACAATGACTTGCCTAATTACCCTAACTTTACCCTAATTACCCTAGTTAAGCCTTTAAATGTCACTTTAAGCTGAATATTTGTGTCCTGAAGAATATCTAGTCTAATATTATTTACTGTCATCATGGAGAAGAGAAAAGAACTCAGTTATTAGAGATGAGTTATTATGATTAGGAATGTGTTGAAGAAAATCTTCTCTCCATTGAACAGAAATATATATTGGAATGTTTAGGTATATTTCAGCTATCTATTTAGAGGGATATTTCACCATTTACTCACCTTCTTAATCCTTTATGAATTTCTTTCTTCTGTTGAACACAAAATAAGATATTTTGAAGAATGCTGGAAACCAGCAGCCATTAACTTTCATAGTAGTAAAAAACATACTATATGGATGTCAAAGGCTACCACCTTCCAACATTCTTCAGTTCAACAAGAATACTATAGTAAAGTGGTTTATATTATTCATTATGCCGCATTATGCCTTTATATTATTCATTATGCCACAGCCATATCACCCTGCAGCCCAAGAGCAGGTACTCACTGAAGCTAAGCAGGGCTGAGCCTGGTCAGTACCTGGATGGGAGACCACATGGAAACACTAGGTTGCTGTTGGAAGTGGTGTTAGTGAGGCCAGCAGGGGGCGCTCAACCTAATGTGTGTTAGTCCTAATGCCCCAGTAAAGTGAAAGGGACACTACACTGTCAGTGGGCGCTATCTTTCGGAGGAGATGTTAAACTGGATCCTGACTCTCTGTGGTCATTAATAATCCCAAGACACTTCTGGTAAATAAATTCCCTCCATTGGCCCTTACCCATCATGGCCTTCCAATCATCCCCATTCACTCTCTCATGTGTGTGGTGAAGCACTGGTGCTGCTGGGGTTGCCGTCACATCATCCAAGTGGACAGTGGTGGTTCTAGTTTAAATGGCGCCCTGGGCGAACCACCCCATACGTTGTTTCGGTTGCTCATAGGGAATAACAAACACGTGCAAATGTGAATGGTCCCTAACATCTTTAATCTGGGATTGCCACTTTAAATTAATACACGTACATAAAGTAAATCGTATCTCACTGCTTTTACTAGGGGAAAACTTATTTTTTTCCAAAGCCGCCCCCGGCAAGATCCCGCCCTGGGCAATCGCCCATTATGGCCCATGCCTAAATCTGCCACTGCAAGTGGATGCTGCACACTGGTTGTGGTGTGAAGAGACCCTCCTCATGATTGTGAAGGGCTTTGGGTGTATGTCCATACATGATAAATGCACTATATAAATACACATTACTTACTAACTTACATATATTATGTTGCAGTGATTATACAGTTGCTTTGGTAACACAAAAACTATTGTAATATCAACAAATGACCTAATGTCATATAATTCTACAACTATAGATATTACCTCTTATACATGTTATTTCAAATGACTAAAATGTCACTAAAAGTCACTTTGTTAAACTGTAGAGTTGAATTATCAACATCAGAAGTGGATAGAGCAGAGATCAACATCCCAAAATGCAATTCACCACCCCAAATAAACATATAAATACAGAAACAGATCATTAGCAGATCTTACAGTCTTACAGCAGTCATTACAGTTCTTAAAGTGCAGAAAGACTGATATAGAAACTTTATAATAAATGAAATAGAGGGAAATCACACACAATCTCAGTGTTGCTCAGTGACTTCACAGATTGTAACAGTGAGACTGAAACTGATGTGGTTTCACTGCCATGATGACCACAGAATAAAGTAACAGGAAATCAACGCGTGTTTACCAGAAGCTCAGAGACGGTGGGTGTTCAGAGGGAGAAACACCACTTACACTGATTTACATGAGTGGGATGGGGGGATTTACTGTGTGTGTGTGTGTGTGTGTGTGTGTGTGTGTGTGTGTGTGTGTGTGTGTGTGTGTGTGTGTGTGATATAGTCTGAACAGATTGTTCAGCGGGGGGGATGGGGGGAAATTAAAAGTCTGCCATCATTTTGTTTGAATTGTTCCAAAACATTTTAGTTGTTGTTCTGTTGAACACAAAAGAAGATATTCTGAAGAATGTTGGAAACCGATAATCATTGACATCCATAGTAGGAAAAACAAATACTATGTAGCATGTATTTTATGTTAACATTCACTGTAAACATACACAGTTTTTCTTTATATGCACTGACATTTATTAATTAAAACATTTTTAAATTCTTTAATTTGTTTTGTTTTTATTAATTTGTTTATTTATATATTTGTTTATTTGTTATATTTGAATTTCGATTTATTATTTTGTACCTTGAAGCAAAGCTGAAATGCAATGCTTTTAATGTATTTTATGTTTTTGTTTTTCACTTTAGACAATGTTTTAATTCACTCAAAAACAGACTTGCCGCTTGTTAAAACTATTTTTTTTCAAGTATATTTTTATTGAACATTTTTAGTGCAAAAACATGTCTGAAAATTACATAAAGTAAAATGATAATGTCTATCATACATGTAACTTGAATTCTGACCCCCATATGAAAAAAAAAATAATAATAATAGTAAATAAAATTAAATTGTAATTAAATAGACAACAAATGATAAATAAAAAATAATAATGACATAAAATACTAAATTATATTACAAAAAGGCATATTACATTTCTTTCGTCCAGGCTGACAAGCTTTTCATCTTGGAGACTTAGAGGTCCCTAGATAATCAAAGAAAGAGGTCCAGGTCTGATAAAGGCTTGCTCTTTATAGCTGTAGAGAAAGCCTCAAGTGGAATTATGTTGTAGACTGCAAGCAGCTATTGATTTAAATAATCCACTTTACATTTCCGAGCAACGTTAACCAAAATATGTAGAAGATCTCTGTTCTGAAAATTATAAGGTATATCATCATTGAGGCCCAGTAAGCAAGTCTTTGCTCCCAATCGCAATGTACATTTAAAGATGCCGTTGAGCTGCAGTCCAATCAAGTCCCAGAAATGCTGTATAAGAGGACAACTCCACATACAATGATAGAAAGATCCAACGTCCGATTTACATTTCACACACAGCTCAGACAGACCTGGATTCATTTTATGTCTAACCTCAGGTGTAATAAACAGTCTGTGTAAAATTTTTAGTTGTCTTTCCCCAGCAGAATTTGAGGCTAACACGCCAGGAGAAACTACTTATTCAAAATGAAACATTTTTTACCTAATTTTCTTATGTTCAATACACTTACTTTGTAAAAGTTAAGTAAAAGTTAACTTAATTGATTTGTGTTGGTACAACATAAAGGAACGCTGCATTTTTACAGTGTTATTTTATGACCTTTTTATTTTATTCTTTAAGCCTGTATTTAACCACCAGTTTAATTAAATAAGAATGGGGAACAAATCATTTGGTAGCTATACATAAAATATCAGTTGTTGTTTTTTGTTACTATTATTTCAGTTGTTTTATTCAATTGAATTCAATTCATCTTTATTTCTCTAGCGCTTTAAAAATGTAGATTGTGTCAAAGCAGCTTCACAGTGTCAGTTCAGTTTTCAGAGTTTAAGTTCAGCTCAGGTCAGGTCAGTGTGGTTTATTGTTCACTGCTGAGAGTCCAAACACTGAAGAGCAAATCCATCCATGCGCAGCTCTACAATTCCCAAACCGTGCAAGCCAGTGGCGACAGCGGAGGAACAAACTTCACCAATTGGCGAAAGTTAAGGTAAAAAAAACCTTGAGAGAAACCAGGCCCATTTCTCCTATGGCCAAACGTCTTGTGCAGACCTGCAGTCTAGGCGCAGTAGCTGGAGAATGCTGGACCTCAACAAAGACTCGTCTGTCCCTGGAGTGTCACAGAAATCAGTCTCATTCTCACCACTGCTCCATGATCACGACAGCAGCTGCTCAGGATACGGCCTGGTCCAGGATTATGAAGACCTTAGGATCATCTCTTCAGAGGTCTTGGATCGAATCAGTGGCGCTGCATAATTTCTGGGGGCCTCAGAATAAGTATCCCCAGGTGGAAATACAGAATAAAGAGAATAATTAGCATAGCTGCTGTTCATAGTATATATAAACGAGATGCAAAAACCTGCATGGGGCACATTATGCATCATACCGCTAAGATAGGTCTTTAATCTAGTGTTGAACTGCGAGAATGTGTCTGAGCCTCGGACATTATCAGGAAGGCTATTCCAGAGTTCAGGAGCCATAAATGAGAAGGCACAACCTCCTTTAGTGGATTTTGCTATTGTAGGTACTACCAGAAGCCCTGAGTTTTGAGATCTTAAAGAGCGGGTTGGGTTGTAGCGAGACAGGAGGTTGTTTAGATAAACAGGAGCTCGATTATTTAAAGCTTTATAGGTAAGAAGCAATATTTTATATTCAATACGAAACTTAACAGGCAGCCAGTGTAAGGAGGATAAAATTGGGGTGATATGATCATATTTTCTTGATCTGGTAAGAACTCTGGCAGCTGCATTTTGTACTAGCTGAAGTTTGTTAATAGAGGATGCTGGGCCACCAGCAAACAGAGCATTACAGTAATCCAGCCTAGAAGTCATAAAAGCATGAACTAGCTTTTCTGCATCTGCGTTTTATTTTAGTGCTCTTCAATTCTTAATGAAGAAAAACATCTGTGGCGAGGGGGCGTGGCCGAGAGCCGTGGGAGCGAAACGAGGCACCTGCCTTCAATCCAACGGAAGGAGCTCTGGACTATAAGAGGAGGAACGATGGCAGAGGACAGAGAGAGAGAGGACCGGGCCCGGACATAATACTTTTGCCTTCAGTTTGACGGCAGTCTCCGTGAGGAGCTGCCGTCTGTTTGTTTTGATTTAAACGGCAGTCTCCGTGAGGAGCTGCCGTCCCTTTTATTAATAAATATTTCTTTAAAACGTCGTTGGTTCTCCGTCTCCTTCTTCCCGGCGGCCAGGTGGCCGTAACTTCATTACAACATCCTAATACAATTTCAGAGTGTTACAAATTTTAATACAACATTCAATCCTTCATTTTGCAAATGCAATGCAACATACTTCAGATTCAGCTTCTGGAAGTGTATACAAATGACTACATATTTATTTAGCATATCCAAACATGACATTTCAGCAGTGGTGTAATCAATTACAATGTTTTAATGTTTCTAACACTCTTATTACTGTGTTCTGCAGCTCCTTCAAGCCTGATTTTGTCCTGGTTCGACAGCATGCCTACAGTATGGCACAGAATGAAGACTTCAGGAACATCATCATCGGCTTACAGTACGCCGGCATTCCCAGCGTCAACTCACTGGAGTCCATCTACAACCTCTGTGACAAACCCTGGGCTGTGAGTCTGCATGTGTTTCTGCATTGTGTTTGCATGAACACAGTAAAAAAATAGGTTGACTCAACTCAAAATTGTAAGGCTTAAAATTGATGCACAGCTTTCTTGAGTTGACTCGTCTTTCAACCCAAATACTGCACTTGACTTTAAAGGGAACTTATTATGCAAAAATCTTCTGTTTCATAAGGGGCATAGTCAGCAGTGTGTGAAAATCTCCAGCCTCTGATGAATTAATTAAACATGAATTAACTGTATTTATTCTAATCAGACTTGATAAAAAGCAAAAAGTGTGTCTGCAGAAACACTTTGATTGACATTCTCCCTTTGTACTTGTCATCAGAAGGGGAAAGCCCCGTCCACTAGTGCCCATCTCTCCATTTAATTAGCATTAATCTCCATTTGTTGCATATAACATATTATATATGTGAAATTCAAGCCTGAACTTGTATGTATACACATATACAGTATATAATTTGCAAATATTACCATCTGATTTAGATAGATTTTGCTTTAGATAGTTATTAAATCCAAGTGTTTATCCAAATATTTAATGAACGGTTAGGATGATAACTCATGAGGTTGTATTTCTGCATATTGTGGATTGTTTATTGACACCATCAACACTTCAGCTTTTACATTCTGTCAACATTTCTATGCAAACTGATTAATATGCTTGTTTTTTTTCTCTCTCTCAGTTCGCTCAGCTGATCAGTGTCTACAAGAAAATGGGTCCAGAAAAATTCCCTCTGGTTGATCAGACCTTTTACTCCAACTACAGGGACATGGTGAGGAAAAAAACACATTTATTTCAAGACCATAACACACCACATAACCAAACACTACCAGTGGTGTGAAGTAACGAATTACAAATACTCAATTACTGTAATTGAGTAGTTTTTATTGTAATTTAAGTCGTTTTAAAGACGTGTACTTTTACTTTCCCTTGAGTATATTATTAGTGCAGTATTGGTACTTTTACTTCACTACCTTCTACCTGCAGTCACTACTGCAAAAATCAAATCTCATCATACACTCTCAGAAATAAAGGTACGCGAGCTGTCACTAAAATGATTCCTTTTCAAAAGGTACAAATTTGTACCTTAAAGGTCCATATTAATACCTCAAGGGTACATTTTAGTACCTAAAAAGTACAAAAGTGTTCCTCTTAAAATTTTTAGGTACTAATGTATACCCTTGAGGTACCAAAATAGACCCTTTAAATACAAATGTGTACCTTTTGAAAAGGTACCACCCCAGTGACAACTCGCTTACCATTATTTCTGAGAGTGTAGTAAACAATCTCAAGACATGGGCGCTTTATAAAGGCAACAAAGCATTAAAAGTGTCCAAGAGAATGTCCAACATTTTTACACGCAATAGACTGTTTATGCTGCATGTCAGTGATGAGAAGTTGAAGAATGCTTATGGTATTATGACATGATGAAATCTCCAAATAGTCTTTAATTCCACAATTATTGACACCCCTATGAATTCAAATGATCAATCTTTTAATAGAGGGAAAGTTTGCTTAAACTATAACTAAATGCAGTACAGAATGACATGTTTTACATATCCCTGCACGAATTCCATGTAAATGCATCAGCCTTTCACACCGTAATACTCACTACTTAGTACTCCATTTTTAAAAGGGCTACTTTGTACTCATGCTTTGAGTAATATTTACAGCAGATACCTTTACTATGCTTGCACTACATTTTTGTGCAAGTAATGGCACTGTACTACTGAACACCAGTCTTTTTGATCAAATGTGGCTCTTTTACTGTGTTTGCTGCTCTATGTTGTATCAGAAATGTGCTTAATACACTGAAAGGATTCATTGGATTTACTATATTTTTTAAGGTAAGTGGTTGTAAACAATTGATATGGGCTGAATTTAAAGAAACTAATTAAATATAGCAATGTTCAACTTTATTTGTTTGTTTAAATTCAGCTTATATAAATTGTTTGCAACAATTTTCAGTTTTTCAGTGTAGTATTGAGAGTGCAGTTCTACATCTATGTTATATTTTAACTGTACTTGCAGATAATATGCTATAAATTCAGTTCGGTGCATTCAAAATAAATGTTTTAATTAGAGATACACTGATGTAATATTGGATTCATTTATTCATATTGGCAATACTATGAAAAAGGCTGAAAAAAGTCTAATTTGAGGATTTGCTTTTTTTTTATTGTGTCTCTCTTAAAATGTTAAATGTTTAGTGAAACTAATTTAATGGAGGAAAACAGCTAGGACTGTAAAGTACAGCATGCAATTGACCAATATTGGTGTTGGTATCAGTGTCAGTTATCTGCTAAAACTTGTATTGGTTTTTATTGTATTTTGGTATTGATATTGTATTATTTTGTACAAAGTGTAAACACAGTCATTACACACCAAATGTATTTATTAACATTCATTTCCATGCATTTCTCTTTAAAACAAACACACTTTTTTTAATGCAAAACTTTTAATAGTTTTTGGTTTTGTGTATATTTTCTACTGCATTGCAAAGCTCAATAAAACTCTTGTGTCCGTTTTAAAAATGCATGACAAAGCTGACATATAAATCATTTTAAGCATTGTCAAAAGCCAAACAGACACTATTTCCACTGCTGAACGCCTCACACACACTGTGTCTTCAGGCATCTTTTACCCCATTGCTCTTCAACATTAGTATGCATTGATCCATCTGCAGGAGCCGGTGCTGTTGGCCATGCAGACCGATGGTAAATCCTCGTCTGGATAATACATGTCTGTCAAGTAACACTTGTTTTCATCACAGGGCTCCTTATAGCAACGAGTGACCTGTAAAGATCACAGATGGAGTTATTTACTGTTATACCACACCATCAGCTGCTTTACTACTTCAACAACTACACTCTCAGAAATAAAGGTACACGAGTTGTCACTGGCGTGGTACCTTTTCAAAAGGTACAAATTGTCCATATTAATACCTCAAGGGTACATATTAGTACCTAAAAAGTACAAAAGGGTTCTTCTTAAAATGTTTAGGTACTAATATATACTTTTGAGGTACCAATATGTACCTTTTGAAAGGGTACCACCCCAGTGACAGCTTGCGTACCTTTATTTCTGAGAGTGTAGAGTAAATTAATAATCACATCCAATGGCTAAGTTAATAACACTAGTAACACCATTAGGGACGACAGTTGACTGGCAAAAAAGCAGAAGCGCAACTAGACGGTTTGTAATTTCAGTTCAGCCCATCTATTTCCCTTACAAACTGTCCCATAACATTTTGTTCATTTAACTGGTTTGTATGGTTTTGGACATTGAAATCGGCTAATTTGCAAGTAAAAAAATGGTCAGAATATGTTACATGCAACGATATTTCTACTGAAATCTTAAAGCTTGTTTGTTTGTTTTTCTCCTGTATTGAAATTAACACTGGTTTTAATGGAAAGAGATGGCACATTATATTGTGACAGTCATTATAACCTCGTGACAGTCACATTTATGTCAGACTTCTGATGAGTTATATTGTGTTGGTCATTTCAAGTTTGTCAAGACAAATTCAGATTGTGATGTATTTGTTTATGTCAAGTTATGATAACAGACATCTCAAAGAATGTCAAATTTGCGTTTAGAATGACATAACTGAGCAAGCATAAAATCTCAATGATATGTAATGTGTACTGTCATGATCATACAGATGTCATAAAAGTCTTATGAAGTCTTATTAAATTTAACCAAGATGACAGTGTGAGATACACCTATAAAATGTAACATCTTATTATAAATATTATTATTATTTCTATAGTGGAACCATAAAAACATAATGTATGGTTTAGAACTTTTAATATTTATTGCACAGACCACAACCAGCCAGCCAATAAGTCTAAAAATAAATGAATCTTCTTAAGAAATGTAACAAAATATAAAGATAAGAATTAATGCATTGTCAATAATGCTGTTGTAACAAGGTAAGAAAGTAACTTGTTTGATAACTTAATTCCCTTAGTAGCACTTTTTATTTATAATGCCACTGCTTCTACAGTACGTGATTACTCAAAATTTCACAATGACAACAAAATAAGGTTGTGCAACACTCACCATATGTTTAGATTTTTTAATATGAGCATGTTACATTGGGCTAATCATTAGGATAAACATAGTAAATCCAAATTAATTTACTCTTATGCATGGTCCCCATGAGGTCTTAAAATGTCTTAAATTTCCAAAACTAAATTTTAGGCCTTCAAAGGTTCCCAGAAATAATGTTTTGTTGGTCTTAAATCATTTAACAGGTCCTAATCTTCCTCTGTTCAGAACAACATCCATCAACAATCCATCTCAATACAATTACAAATATATATTTATTTTTGTTTGCAAAGAGATCCAATTTACAAGCTGTTTGACTTCTTTACAGCAATTTCTCTTAATTAAATTCCCTAATCAAGGAAAGAAAGCTAAAAATAATTGCACATTTTTGATTAATTATGTCATTGTCTAAATAATAAATAAACTTTTAACAATGTTAAACTTGTCATAAAAAGTGTATACAACTAGAGTTTGACACATTAAAATATGTTGCTAAGAAAATACTACATGGGGGGTGTGTGTGTGTGGGGGGGGGGGGGGGGGCAACCAACCGGGCCATTAGAAAAAAATCATTAATGTTTAGTCCTTTCTTAAGTTTAATTCATATTGGTCTTTAAAGGGTCTTAAAAAGTCTTAAATTTGACTTGATTAAACCAGCAGAAACCCTGTTAAAATAATAATAAAAAATAAAAATAAAAGTAAATAATAATAATAACAATAATAATGATGATGATGATGATGATGATAATAATAATAACAATAATAATAATAATAATAAGAATAATAATAATAATAATAATAATAATAATAATAATAATAAAACACTTTTTTGTCAATTAAAACCTCTGCACTTCAGCAGTTTATTATTTGTTGCAACATCATTATTACTATTTTTGTGCAGTACTTCAGGAATGGGCTTTACCTGACAGTTACAGGCTTTCCGGTGTACACTGAGGATCTTTTTCTCAATTTTGGAGAGTCTGCTCCAATGGCTCACAATGTCACACAGCTCAACAGTCAGACTTTTCTTGACATGTCCTGGAAATACTCAAACATACAGTAATGCAAAATGAAGCTTCTTTTATTGTGTATGCACAGCTTTTGTTCATACAACATCAGACTTGTGTGGGAATACATAACCCTGATGTCCTGCAGAGATTCATTTGACTGTTTTAGGTTCAGTATGTTGTGTTAGTTAAGCTTTTAAAATGGAAAATGAGGCTTAAGTGATGACTTTTAATGTATCAGCAGAATATAACAACACAAGGCATCATATGTGTGGTGACTTACCTTTATTAAAATCAACTGTGGTTTTGTTATTGACATTGACTATTTGGTAAGATTTATAGACTTTTATGACTCATACATGTCATGAACATGATTGAGGTTTCATGCATACTTCAAGAGTTCACACTTAGCTCAAGATTTATAAATAGCTTGTTTGGCATGCTGTCCAGGGAGAGAGCCCTGAGCTCAAGGGATCCTTGGGCCCAGGGCTCTCTTCCTTTCTCAGGATGACGGGAGATCGTGCTCAGGTCAATCTTAAAACTCCCCCGCTGCTGAGGCTAAGGTGAATTCCAGATAATAAGACATTTAGGAAAAGTGACTTAGACTAATTTGTCTATAATATAGAGCATATTTGTACAGTGAGAGGAAACCAGGGGACCCGGTTGAAACCTACGCGGACATTGGGAGAACAGGCAAACTCCACACAGAAATACCAGATGGCCCGGCGAGGATTCGAAGCCAGTGGTATTCTTACTGTGAGGCAACAGTGCTAGTCACTGAGCTGCTGTGTCGTCCATTCTGGATAAAGGTGGAAGAAGGGGAGGAGGGGGGTTTCTTCCAGACGAAGATAGTTGTAGAAAGGAAATGAGGATATATTTAGTGACTTGGGATCATATGATTGGAGGTTCATAGCTAATATAGGCCAGCTGGGTCAATCATGAGCCTGTGCTCCTCTCGAAATTAGTTTAATATTAAACTTCACTTATGACAAGGCACAGTCGTTTGAAATGCATTCTTTGAGATGTCTTTGTTATCATAACTTGACATAAACAAATACATCACAATCTGAATTTGTTTGACAAACTTGACATGACCAAGACAAAATAACTCATCAGAAATCTGACATGATTGCCACGAGGTCATTATAATGTGCCATCACTTTTCATTGAAACTTTTCATTACAAATAATGACAAAATGTATTTGTTGATAACCTTTTTTTTCCAAGACTGTGACAAGACGAAGACTGTCCGACATGGATATCATTAGATACTAACAGTGCAATTTCATTGATGAAAAAAGGTATTCAATTTGTAAATACAAAGTTGCACAAATAAACAAATGAAAACATATTTCTACATCAAGCCTTTCAGATTATGCCAGATTGTCAGATTATGCTTAAAATGATTTTTACCCTTTTTACAGACAACCATGGTGTATTTCATAAACTGTAAAGGGTTGTTCTACTACTACTAATGTGTATTTCACCATTTGAAACTTAAAATAAGTCTCTTATGATTGAAAACACTGATCATTTGTGATTTATGACAACCGCGGTGCACATTTTTCTGACCATGGGTGTAGTGAATTCATCTATGGTTAATGAGCAGCCGCAGACTGAACTGTATAGGCAGAGTTGGTTTATCTCTATTTGCAGAGTTATTTTCATTTTACTTCATTATAAACAGCAAGCGCTAGTGCAGAAGGGGGTTTGGATGCTTGAGCACCTGCCATTTATCCCCTCTGAGAGAAAGTTCATCCTTAAAATGAAAGTGCCCCTATCCGCAACACCCCTGACGCTCTTCAACTTCGCGATCAACCCGTGCCCCAATTGATTACCAGATTGGTTAACGAGCACCAGGTGTAGAGTAATTGCCCTGTGTGCTACTCTACTGCTGCTGTGATGTAGATGATGTCTGCAGCACAGAACGCTCAAAGATCATGTAAAAGTCACATGAAATCCGGCATAACATTCACACTGTGGTCGCATTGCAAAACATTTAATATTACATATTAAAGTGGCAGAAATCTGAATTTAAAAAATCTGATTCCATGCGGTTTGGGCTGTTCACACTGTCAAGACAAGAACAGCTCTGAGTCACATGTGGGCAAAAAAAAATCTGATTCAGGCCACATTTGCCTGCAGTGTGAATGTAGCCTATAAGTGACCATGTTTTGTTCGTTAAACAGTCTAAACAATTATATATATATATATATATATATATATATATATATATATTTACTGGTTTTAAAGAATGACAATTTTATTACCTACGTGTCTGGAGACGAGATTCCCTAAGGGAGAGAGATAAAAAAAAGAGTTATAGAGCATTAAAATACATTTCTTCAAATACAACAGACTCATTCAGATACATGCACTTTGCTGCAATAAGAAGCACCTTGTTCTAAAACTGGCTTAAAAAGTCAATGTTTGAATGCTCAGACTAGATGTGTGTAAATTAGAAAAATGCCAGAGCTTGTGTCCATCATAAACTACAGTACACCACTTATAAGAGTAAACAGTACTGTGTGCTGTGAGATTTAGTTTATTTTTCAAATATTCCCCAAATGATGTTGAACAGATTCAGGATTTTTCCACAGTATTTCCTCTAATATTTTTTCTTCAGGAGAAAGTCTTATTTGTTTTATTTTGGCTAGAATAAAAGCAGTTTTTAATTGTTTTAAAGCCATGTTAAGGTCAATATTATTAGCCCCCTTCAGCACTATTAGTTTTGGATTGTCTCCAGAACAAACCACTGTTATACAATGACTTGCCTAATTACCCTAACTTTACCCTAATTACCCTAGTTAAGACTTTAAATGTCACTTTAAGCTGAATATTTGTGTCCTGAAGAATATCTAGTCTAATATTATGTGCTGTCATCATGGCAAAGAGAAATCAGATATTAGAGATGAGTTATTAAAACTATTATGATTAGAAATGTGCTTAAAAAACTCTTCTTTCTGTTAAACAGAAATTGAGGAAAAAATATATAGGCAGGCGAATAATTCAGACGTCAACTGTATATAGACTCAGCATGTCTTCAGATGACATGTGTTTTTACCTGAGAGCAGATACATGCCAGGGGTCAGACTGATGCCACACCTTCCGTCATCTTCAGGAGTGAAGAAATGCTTGATTCCTGCATGCTCAAACCCCTTGTACACCTGGATAGAGAAATACCAACATATATTTCTGATAACAACAACAACAACAAAGATGTTACTGGACAAATTGGAGTATGAAAATGAAGATTTCACCTTGGTTATATTGATTTTGTACTTATAGTCTCCAAGCTGTGGGTACATGCTTTTGTCAGGTATAAGCTTCTTGCTCAGTACCGTAGCTTTAAACACTGATTGGAAAAAAAAAAATCAAATATGACAAAATATAGTATTAATAAGTGTGCCACTTTGTAAGAACACCTTGAAAGTGAAACTCATGTAGCACTACAAAAGAAGAATATATAGTATATTATTGTATTGCATTCACAATGAAATATAATACAAAAAAACAACAATTGCAGTGTAATTTATAGTATAGTATAGACTGCAAAAAATGCTTTTCTTACTTAGATTTTTTGTCTTGTTTCTAGTCTAAATATCTAAAAATTCTTAAATCAAGAAGCATTTTCTAAGTAAAACATATTGTCTTGTTTTAAGAAAAAATATGCCAAAAATAAGTGAGTTTTTCCTTAAAACAAGCAAAATAATCTGCCAATGAGGTAAGCAAAATAATCTTATGTCAAAAGGAAAAACAAGATTATTCTGCTTACCACATTATATGCTGTCATGGATTTGCAATCAAAAAATATGATTATAATTGAAGTCAATGGAGCAAAAACAGCACCAAAGAGGAGTCATTGTGAACAGTACACAAGGGTTAAATCATAACAAAGAAATGAATGCACTGTAATGCACTGAATGACATTTTTACAATAGAAAAACAGGAACAGTGTTTTGTTTTTTTTGCATACATAAATTCCTCCAATAGTCTTTGTTGGAAAAATACTTCTTACAGCAGTTTTTGTAATGCTTCATTGCACACATTCTGCAGATTAATATATTGCAGATGGCTTTGAAAAACTCTGTATATTTAAGTAGTGTCGTGTGTGTTAGCCTTACCCATGTCAGCATAGCAGAAGAGCTGTTGTGGATGTGCGGGATAACAGCTGCAAGCCTCCAGCATCTGCTCATTCAAACACACACACATGAAGAACAGCAGACCTGCAGTCACATACACACACATCTTCAACTTCATCATCTTCACTTCTGACTCTTCACCTCCGCGTCTCTGCAGATCTGCTTCTTTCTGGGCACTGTGAGCATCTTATGTAACTTGAAGTAAAGCCCAGCCAACTCTCCAGTTCCTCTGAGCGATTGCACAATAACAGAAAGAGGGAAAAACAAGGGGCTGTCTGGACGTTGGCATCGAATTACATTAACAAAAATCATTTTAACTTAGAAAGTCTGCCATAGGGGTTTAAATATTGTTTGTCAACTTAAATATGAGTTAAAATAATTTTCCATTGTCAGATATGTTTATGTTAAAATAAAGCAACGGGTTTCACCACACTGGGTTGCAGCCGGAAGGGCATCCGCTGCATAAAACCATAGACTGTAAAAAATATGGACGTAGTGTCCGTGACGTCACCTATAGGTTTTTGAAGAATGCAAAAGAAGCTACAAATCGGCGTGGCCAACCGTTACCATTTTGTTTGTGTGTCATTGCACCCAACGGGGGATACCAAACAAGGGCAAAGAGGCGGAGCTACAGATGCCTGGGCTTTTCTATGGGAGAAACGCTTAATACTTCATTACCTGAGACTCGTTTGTGTTCTGACCACATGTGCTTGGTTGTGCACTATATCAATAAAGTGTTTAGTCTTTTAAAAACACTGCTGTAACACACTGAGCCACTAAACATTGTTCTTATGACAAGGTAAGCTATAATGACTTCCAAACACTGCAGATGTAGTCTGTGTTAGTAAATGCAAGGCTATTTTTGAAATCCAGGCATAACACTGTATGACAGCATTTTAGACGACTGTTCTAGAGTCCACAGCTAATCAATCTGTCAGATTCTAGAGTGCATTACAGCTCTAAAGAAATTGATAAAAGATCTTAAATAAAACAAATGAATTTATAGAGATGATATATAAGTAAATAATTCCACTCACCTGGGAATTGGAGGCCACGTGAATGGTTTGTGAGCACAATTAAGTGCACACAGCATGACATATCATCTGATAATTGTAAGAAACAATTCCAAAAGGCAACTGACTGTGTAAAGAAACATAACACAACACAAAAACACAATGTGTATGCCGAGTTCAGCAGCTAATCAGCTGGAATCAGCTGAGGTCAAGTGACGGCGACCAGCGAGACCTAGCTGTCACTCAAGTAGCCACGCCCTTAATTATGCAGACAAAAATTCACCCCCTCACAGTTGTCATCAAGCATAATATTAGCTGTATGCACCAAAATTGTACTTTGTACCAGAGTGTAAACAGCTTTTATTCTGCTGTACAGTTGGCCATTTTAACAGTGAGCTCAGTAGAAATCTGCTCTATTATAGAGCCAGGATGGAATTTCAATGAGTTTCAGTTACTTCCGTGTTTGCTTCACGAGGGAGAGCGGGAGGTTGACTCTTGCGTAAAACATATGCTGCAATAGTTGGCGGTTCAGTCCTCTGTGGTGACTCCTGATAAAATCAGGGACTAAACCGAAGTAAATAAATAAATGAATGAATGAATGAAGGGATAAGTGACTGCATCTTTGATTCTGTTATAAAAAAACTTCATTCATTCATTCATTTTCTTTTTTATATAAATATAGTTCCTATATAATTAATAATTATATAGTTCCTATATAAATCAGGTGTCACCACAGTGGAATGAACCGCCATCTTATCCAGCATATGTTTTACACAGTGAATGCCCTTCCAGCTGCAACCCATCATTGGAAAACACCCATACACACTCATTCACATGCATACACTTCGGACATTTTAGCCTACCCAATTCCCCAATAGCACATGTGTTTGGACTGTGGGGGAAACCGGAGCACCCGGAGGAAACCTATGCCAACATGGGGAGAACATGCAAACTCCACACAGAAACACCAACTGACCCAGCTGAGGCTCGAACCAGCGACCTTCTTGCTGTCAGGCGACAGCGCGACCCACTGCACCACCGCGCTGCCCCTTATAAAAAACTTCTCGCTCTCAAAAGGATCACATAGAAACAGTCTGTAGAATAGTGGATAAAGTTTAGAGATGTTTTATTTATTTAGTAATTTGGGTCCAAGTCTTGAGTCTTGCTGTATGTCCTCAAGTAATAGATATTGGCTGCATCCCAAATGGCACACTATGCACTTACACACTCAACAGCATAGTATCTAGGTGCATCCCAAATCACATACTTAGATTATATTCAACTTTATTGTCATTACACATGTACAAGTACAAGGCAACGAAATGCAGTTTAGGTCTAACCAGGACTGCACTGTTAGTCTACAAGAGTTTTGTAGTATAAATAGTGTAAGTAGTGCATTCACACTGAAAAGTCTAAAAATAACAAGTGCACTTTAATTACCCGGATGATGCACTTGTTCAACTGGTAAAATGAAGTGTGGAATGATGGACACTTCACCTACTCGAGGGTCGCAGCTTTGCTCACATAGTGAAAGGGATGGAGCTATCGGGCGCACATGTTGAATTACTTTAATTATTGTGGATTTTGCAAGCAAAACTCTCCTATGGGAATTATTATAGCGCCTCCTGATGGTGAATGCGGTTATACTCATGACAGGTTATTTTTGGTACTTATTTTATACAGGTATTATTTAGTACTATTTGGTACTACTTTATTTCACTAATTTGGCGACGGGAAACGGTTTGAATTTCCAGTTAGGAATAAAACATTAGTATTCCAATTGGGAAGACACTATATACATGTGCATACTGTAAGTGCATAGTGTATAGTGTGCCATTTGGGATGCAGCTGTTGTATTTTGGTCTTGTATTTTTACAACGGTTGGCATTAAGTGTTTTTGCATTAACGCCACCTTCAGCTCCTGAGTGTGAATCTGGAATAGGTTTACTGACTAAAGTAACGGTTGTCTTGTGCGCCATCACACACCCTTGTGATTAAACACATGCAGTAATGTGCATGATGTACCGCATGCATCAGGGAGCCACTATGAACCTAGGGGACACCCATGGAGCTTGTTGATCAGATATTTCTGTGTTTTGAACTTAACAAACCAAATGTGTGTGTTTATTAAGATGCATTCACATGCATTTCTCTTTAAAGCAAGCACAAACTTTTTTCATGCAAAACATTTTAATAGTTTTAGGCAAATCTGCAGACAAACAGACTTTGTGTATATTTTCTACTGCATTGCAAAGCTTAATAAAACTCTTGTGTTCATTTTAATATGCATGAAAAAAGCTGACATAAATCATTTTAAGCATTCTCAAAAGCCAAAACAACTACGATTAGCCACTATACTGCTGAACACCTCACACACACACTCTGTCTTCAGGCATCATTTTCCCCGTTGCTCTTCAGCATTATTATGCATCGGTCCATCTGCAGGAGCTGGTGCTGTTGGCCATGCAGATGGACTCTGAGTACAGCTTCACCGAATCATACATGTTCTTCAAGTAACACTTGTTTTCATCACAGGGCTCCTCAAAGCAGCGATTGACCTGTAAAGATCACAGATGGAGTTATTTACTGTTATACCACAGCATCAGCTTAACTAGCTCAATTAGGTTCACTAGGCAAGTATATAGACAACAGAGGTTTATTATCAAAAAAAATATATAGAGAGTTGAAGTCTGAATTATTAGCACCCCTGTATATTTTATTCCCTAATTTCTGTTTTAAGGAGACATTTTCTTCAACACATTTCTAATCATAATAGTTTTAATAACTCATTTCTAATAGCTGATTTATTTTCTCTTTGTCATGATGACAGCACATTATATTTGACTAGATATTCTTCAAGACGCTAGTATTCAGCTTAAAGTGACATTTAAAGGGAGATGACACATTTCATGTAAGTGTACATTACTGTAAGTTAACCATTTATAAAGTCATGCTAACATTTATAAATAATTGTTAAATTGGTAAAAAAATATTACAAATTAGTATAAAAAAAACATCCTAAAACATGAAATGAATGTTATAGAAAGCAAAAAAATAAATAAATAAATAAAAAAATATATAAAAAATAAATAAATAAATAATTGTTAAACATGAATATAAAGCATGTACAGCATTTATTTGCAAAATTCAGTATGAATAAAAATCCTATCCATGCTATTGTTAATAATACATAACAATGGGCTTGACTGTATGTGCAACCCATACACACAATACTAAACAACCCTAATGTTCAAACACTTGCTGCATCCGTGCTTACTCTGAGTCTAAATGTCTGGGGTTTTAATTGGAATGAACTTGACTCATTCATTGTTGTGAGTTAGTCTACGAATGGGATTTACCTTACAGTTACAGGCTTCCTGACCTAAACTGAGAATTTTTTTATGAGTTTTGGAGAGATTGTCCCAATGCACTACAAGGTCACACAGTCCAATATCCACACCTTTTTCAATGACTGGCCCTGGAAAAAAAAACACAGAATGTAACAGTTATACACGTCCATTTAGAGAAGGGCTCAGGTGTCACAATCACAATAAACACCATAGATCACTGGAAAACATTCACACGAACTACAGATCCCGGTCATGCAACACACACACTCACCTGCTCCAAGTCACCATTGATTAGACACTCACAGCTGAAGCTGCTTTTGGACTAATTACTGCACTATAAAAGCAGCACACTAACACAGTTGTTGCTGAGTCTTGTTATCTGTTTAGTGACTTTACAACGCGGTTTCCTTTGTCTTGCTTGGCCGTGTTTTTGACCCTTGATTTGTTTGCTTGTTTTAAGTTGTTTGCTGCCTGCCTTGTGACCATTTGCCTGTTATGTTGACTACGACTCTGGATTGCCCTTATACATCTGTTTGCTCCTGTGTTGACCATTGCTTGTCTGACCATCCTGTTAATAAAACCCTACATTTGGATCCTCACCCCTGTTGTCAGTGTCACGTCCCATTGTTACATTGGGATATATACAGTTGAAGTCAGAATTATTAGCCCCCCTGAATTATTTGCCCCTGTTTATTTTTTCCAGCTCATTTCTGGATTTTTTTAGCACATTTCTAATCATAATAGTTTTAATAGTTTTAATAACGTTTGCTGTCAAAGTGATGAAGATCTTTTCTCAATTTGCTGGCGTTTTTTGTAATTGCACGTATTTTCTTAAATTGCCATCGTATGTTAGTGATTTTGGATTTTTTACTTACCTCTCACTGCGAGCAGATAAATGCCAGGGCTCAGACGGATACCGCACCTTGCTTCATCACTAGCAGTGTGTAAATACTCGATTTCTGCATCCTCAAACCCCCTGAACACCTGCATGGAGAAACACAAGAAGATGTTTCTGTTCACAGTAGAAAGATGTTGCTGGAAACATTATTAGTGTCAAAATGAAATTGTTACCTGGAGTACATTGATTTTGTACTTTATCTGTTTGTGGTGTCGGCCAGGCATGGGCTCCTCGTCAAGTACCAGAGCTTTAATTACTGATTGGGAAAATATTTAAATGTGACAAAAAAAAATTTGTAAGTTCACTTTGCCAAATTATACGAATACCTAAAAAATAAAACCTAGCTGAAATGTTTTGTTCTCCAGGAATCCAAAAGAAGATATTCTGAAGGACTAAACAAAAATGTCAGAAACCAAATGACATTGGAGCTCGACAACTTTTATTGTAGGTATAGAAGCTTAAGAAAATAATTTCAGCATACACTCACCGGCCACTTCATTAGGTACAGCTGTTCAACTGCTTGTTAATGCAAATTTCTAATCAGCCAATCACAGGGCAGCAGCTCAATGCATTTAGGCATGTAGACATGGTCAAGACGATCTGCTGCAGGTCAAAGCGAGCATCAGAATGGGGAAGAAAGGGGATTAAAGTGACTTTGAACGTGGCATGGTTGTTGGTGCCAGACAAGCTGCTCTGAGTATTTCAGAAACTGCTGATCTACTGGGATTTTCACGCACAACCTTCTCTAGGGTTTACAGAAAATGATCCGACAAAGAGGAAATATCCAGTGAGCGGCAGTTCTGTGGGCGCAAATGCCTTGTTGATGCCAGAGGTCAGAGGAGAATGGCCAGACTGGCTCCAGCTGATAGAAAGGCAACAGTAACTCAAATAAGCACTCGTTACAACCGAGGTCTGCAGAAGAGCATCTCTGAACACACAACACGTCCAACCTTGAGGCGGATGGGCTACAGCAGCAGAAGACCACACCGGGTGCCACTCCTGTCAGCTAAGAACAGGAAACTGAAGCTACAACTCACACAGGCTCACCAAAACTGGACAATAGAAGATTGGAGAAACGTTGCCTGGTCTGATGAGTCTCCATTTCTGCTGACACATTCGGATGATCGACTCAGAATTTGGCATTAACAACATGAAAGCATGGATCCATCCTGCCTTGTATCAGCGGTTCAGGCTGGTGGTGGTGGTGTAATGGTGTGGGGGATATTTTCTTGGCACACTTTGGGTCCATTAGTACCAATTGAGCATGGTGTCAATGCCACAGCCTACATGAGTATTGTTGCTGACCATGTCCATCCCTTTATGACCACAGTGTCTCCATCTTCTGATGGCTACTTCCAGCAGGATAACGCACCATGTCATAAAGCGCCAATCATCTCAGACTGGTTTCTTGAACATGACGATGAGTTCACTGTACTCAAATGGCCTCCACAGTCGCCAGAGCTCAATCCAATAGAGCAGCTTTGGGATGTGGTGGAACGGGAGATTGGCATCATGGATGTGCAGCCGACAAATCTGCAGCAACTGTGTGATGCTCTCATGTCAATATGGAGCAAAATCTCTGAGGAATATTTCCAGTAGCTTGTTGAATCTCTGCTATGAAGGATTAAGGCAGTTCTGAACGCAAAAGGGGGTCCAACCCAATACTAATAGGGTGTACCTAATAAAGTGGCCGGTGAGTGTATATTGTTTTGTACCCGCTCTCCTTGTGGTAGGGTGTCATTGACAGTGTTTCCACAAAAATCAGGGAAACACTTTACAATAACAGTACATGATTAATGATGTACTAACTACGTTATGATGAGTTAAGGCATGCACTTATCATGAACCAACTTTAATTGCAATATGAGTTCATGTGCGAATACTGATGATCTCAATTACTTGGTAATTTGTGTTTGTTAATTAATGCACTAATAAATACTTTAGCTTTAGCTAAATGCAACTCACATGAACTCATGAGCTGTTAATGTATATTTATGTAATGACTTTACTCGGAGGGGGGCATTGTTATCCTGAACTCATGCTTACTACTCATGAACACTTGCTATTTAAACTGTTCATTGTGATGTAGACACACTTTACTATTGTTTTCACTGTAAACACACACTAGACAGACGTGTTTACGTTCATGAGTAGTTCAGAATGAGTTAATAGTAATGCATTACTATGTTAAGTGACCTCGAGTAAATAACAAAAGTTATTAGATGACATAAGCCTGCTAACCTACATTACAATAACTGGAGCATTTTTTTTTTGTAAATAGTAGTATTTGTTAGAAAAAAACAGCTTTACAGTGTAGTGAATGAGTGGTGAACGAAAATAAAAGCACATTTTTAATGGCTCATCAAAGCTGCACACTCTATGCTGATTAATATATCACAGAATATATTAACACTGTATATTTCATTAGTGTCGTGTGTTAGTCTTACCTGCACTTGAATAGCAGAAGTGCTGTTGTGGATGAATGGGGATACAGCTGCAGGCCTCCAGCATCTGCCCATTCAGACACACACACATGAAGAACAGCAGACCTGCAGTCACAGATACACCAGTGAACATCTTCATCATCTTCCCTTCTGAGCAGATCTGCTTTATTCTGGGCACTGTGGGCATCTTATATAGCTCTTAGCAAACACTCCAGTGTCAGAATACAGTTATGTGACAGATTGAGCAATAATAGAAACAGGCACAAAAAAGGCGTTGGCATCAGATTACATAAACAAATATAAATCATGGTAACCCTTTACAGTACGGTTCTGTTTTAGGTAATGCATTTACTAACATGAACAAACAGCAAACGATACATTTATGACAGTATTTGTTCATGTTAGTTATTGAAAATACAGTTGTTCATTGTTAGTTGATGTTAACTTGTGGTGCATTAGCTCATGTTAACAAGCATGAATTTGGATGTTAATAATGCATTAGTAAATGCTGAACTATGATTAGTAAATGCTGTACAAGTGTTGTTCATAATCACTGCATTTTAGTAAATATATTAACTAATGAAACTTGTAAAGTGTGACCGAAATCATTTAATGTTCAAAAAGTTTGTACCGTAGTGTTTCAAGTAGCATGACATTTATGTTGCACTGTCAGATATATTTATGTTCAAATGAAACAAAATATGCACTCATAAAACAAATCAAGGAATAAGTATTCATATTAAAGTAAAGTGTATTAGTTTGTTGTATTGTCTGTCCTCAAATAAGTGAAGTTTATTTATAAACTAATTTCGAGAGGATCACGTGAGTATGATTGAACACGGCTGGTCATGCATTAACCATGTATGACCAACCAATCAGACGATTTCTAACCCACTATAAAGAGCCAGGGTTTCTTACTACAGTCATCTTCGTTTGAAGAATCCCCCCTTCCACCCCTACGCCTCCTCTTTTCCTTTCATAGGGCGGCACGGTGGCCCAGTGACTAGCACCGCGGCCTCACAGCAAGAACGTCACCGGTTCAAGTCCTTTAACAGACTGGCTGTCGTTTCTGTGTGAAGTTAGCATGTTCTTCCCGTGCTTGCATGGGTTTCCCCCGGGTTTTCCGGTTTCCTCCCACGTTCTAAAAACATGCACTACAAGTTAATTGAACAATCTAAATTTAGCACTAGTCAAACATTTATCCATCAGCATATCTCTCCGTAGCGACTATTTTCTGTCATCAACTCTTACAAAAGGGGGGAGTTCTCAAGATCTACCTGAGCTCAAAGCTCCCCTCTCGCCCCGCAAACGGGAGGGAGCCCAGGGCTCAAAGACCTTTTGAGCTCAGGGCTCTCTCCCGGGACAGCATGCCAAACTTGCTAATAATCAATCATCAGCTAAGTGTGAACTCTTGAATTCTTGTTCCAGAATTTTTGGACAGAGAAATTATATTGCTATAAAAATGCATGGACGTTTTTATTTCTGTACACTCTCACAGTGCCTTTTCAAAAGCACACTTTGTACTAAAGGAACCTATAATAGCTAAAATGTACAAATGCATACCCCCATAGTACATTGTAAAATATTATTGCTGCCTTTTAGCTGAATCAAATGATCAACTTGCATCAATCAAACTGACAAAAAGTATCAGGTTAAATGTGTATAACTTAAAAAATTAGCTGATAAAAACTTATTCAAATAGGTTAAAGCAAAATAGAAATGTTTGTTGTTTTGACTTACTGTCTTAAAATGTTTTACAGTACAAAATCGTACCTTTAAGGTGCCAATATGAAAAAGTGTCTTTTTTAAAAAGGTATCACCCCAGTGTAGTACCTTTATTTCTGAGAGTATGTGCTGTACTGTATGTATGTATTTATGCATTTATTTATTTATTTATGAAATGTCAAAATCTTTGTTATTAATTTGATGGTGAATTGTTCAGTTAATTACAAAGTAATGATAAGTGCAGTGCAAATAAATGTATTTCTTACTTAGTTTTTGTCTTGTTTCTAGTCTAAATATCTAAAAATGCTTAAATCAAGCAGCATTATCTAGTTGAGGAAAACATATTGTGTTGTTTTAAGTAATAATAAGTCAACATTAAGTGAGTTTTTGCCTTAAACAAGCTAAATAGTCTGCCAATGGTGTAAGCTATATATTCTTATTTCAAAGAGAAAACTAAATAATTTTGCTGACCCCATTGGCTGATAATTTAGCTTGTTTTAAAGAAAAACTTATTAAACTAGACAATAATTCTGCTTGTCTTGAAAACGCTTCTTGATTGAACTGTTTTTAGAAATTTTAACTGGAATCAAGGCAAAACCTCTAAGCAATAGAATCATTTTTGCAGTGTAATTAAACTTTTGTAATTAATATTTTCTTGTTTAAAAAATATGCTCTAATAGTGTTACAAAACAGTGTACAATGAAAGACCACCTCTTATTAAATCCACACACATTCTGCATATTTACATATCGCAGTTAGATTGGTAAACCAGTTCACATTTGTATGTTTTATAACTCATTTTGTGATCATAAATGACACAGAGAGTGCTTCTGTGGTGTTTGTTGTCTCTTGAGATTAGCTGTTTCCCATATCATAGTCTGGAAGTCAGCATGATTCATCTCGAACCGTCACGCGAACACCTATTGCACAACATCAGCATTTCATCAGATAAAAACAAACAGTTAGACTTAATTCCTTAATTCACATCCTTCTTTATTTCCTGTTGCCTCCAATAACATTATATTTAAACTTACTTCATTGAACCAAAAGATTAAAATACAGCATTCCAAAACTATACAGATCAAATCTAAACTATTTCATTCAGACCTGTAAATGCAAAGGGTTGTACGTTTTTTAATTTGTTAAACAGTTCTATACGTTTCAGAAATCAGGAAAAAAAACTCAAGTTAAATTGCAGTTTTTCTCCTTATTCCTTTATAAACAGAAAATGAAATCAGGAAGAATATGTTGTATTGAAGAACAAAATCAATAATAATCAAATATAGACATCTATGATGCAAATCATTGGTTAGACAGGCAAAGTACAGTCAACTGAAACTATTACTGTATGTTAAGAGCACTGGCTAACTGTGCATGTCAGAAAAATATATCAGGAAACATGCTTTCGACAGGAGGTTGCTAAGCAGTTCAGAGTGATTGCTTGTTGATAAAGTGTAATGGGCTCTTAGGGGGTGGTATAGTTAGTAGGTGTTTTTTGGTAGTTTTCTTGTAGCAACTTGGTGTGTTCTGGTAGTGATGAGTGTTTTGGTAGTGACTGATGTGTTCTGGTAGTGAATGGTGTGTTCTGGTAGTGACTGGTGTGTTCTGGTAGTGAATGGTGTGTTCTGGTATAGTGACTGATGTGTTTTGGTAGTGAATGGTGTGTTCTGGTAGTTACTGGTGTGTTCTGGTAGTGACGAGTGTTCTGGTGCTGACTGGTGTGTTCTGGTAGTGACTGGATTTGTCTTGTAGTGACTAGTGTTCTGGTGCTGACTGGTGTGTTCTGGTAGTGACTGGTGTGTTCTGGTAGTGACTGG
>CAIGQZ010031698.1:498659-511151 GCA_903798205.1 Danio tinwini | reverse complement strand
TCCAGCCCTCAAGAACTGATAGCTCCGCCCTAATTGACTGATAGCCCTGCCCTAAATGACTGATAGCTCCACCTTAAAGGCAGACCATGTGACCAGAAGGAAAGAAAAGTCATTTCGAAGTGAGAGGGAAGGTTTTTGATTAAAGATTATGAGGGCAAATGAATTTTACAAAATAACACAGATACATGTATAAATAAGATGATTTAATTTTGATTTCATGCTGACATTGAGAGTACCAAACTATTAGGGGCATACCTGCCAACACTCCCGTTTATCCCAGGAGTCTCCCGTATTTCACACCCATCTCCCATTTGTCATTTCTTCTGGAAAACTCCCAGAATTTCACCCCCTTCTCTCGGTCCCCATGTGTTTGGTACAATCTGTAACACCCCTGGATCGCTGACTATTCTCGTGGCCACTTCAGGTCGCTTCTCCTCGAACCACCAATCAACCTTCCAATTAACCTTCCCCCACCCCAGGTTCTCCCGGATTTTCAGAGACAAATGTTGGCAGGTATGGTTAGGAGTGTTAAACTCAGTTCCTGGAGGGCCACAGCCCTGCACAGTTTAGTTCCAACCCTGCTCTGACCCGCTTACCTGTAGGTTTCAAACAAGCCTGAAGGACTAGAATTAGTTTGATCAGGTGTGTTTAATTAGGATTAGAACTAAACTGTGCAGAACTGCAGTCTAAAGAAAAGTGCTCTAAAGGCAAGCGCATCTCCATGAGTGAGACTGAGCCCCTAATCATCTTATTTTTCTAAAAGTAGCTGTCTAAATGAGTGTGTTTTCTGAAAGGTCTGATCTTGCTTCTGTTTTGTCAACTGTTTTGCAGCAAGTCCCAATCCTTGACCAACGCCTTTAATGCCTTTGGTGACACCTTCCGTTCCAGCAACGAGGACGAAGCAAAGGCAGAGACCATCCGAAACTTGCGAAAGTCTTTTGCAAGCCTGTTCTCTGACTAATGGCAAAATCCCAGAACCACTGAAGGTGGCCAGGGACTCGTCCGACAGATATGCATCCTGTTCTGAGGTTAACTCCATGTAGCCGTGTACATTTAACCTCTCCTCCCTCAACTCTGCTGTAATTCTCCGAGTGTTAATTAAGAAGGTTAGAGTGATGTACAGTGATTGTTCTTGCCAGTTGTCTACATTTTTGAGTCACTCTGCCTCAAAACACTGGGATCTATATGAGGAGGTGATGGCACATAATCGATCAGTTACAGGAAGCTGGTGTACGCTAAAGTCGTCTATAACCCTTCGATGTCGTAGCTATAATGTGCTAGTGTGTTTTCTTTACTCAGAGGCAAACATTTGTGACTAGTTTCCCTTGTTTTTCCCCTGTAGCGTGCGTGTGTGTGGGTGTGTGCGTGTGTATAGCTAGTTGCCGTGTTGTAAGCGTTAGCCAGTAAGACATTAGTTCAACAATACCTCGGGATCTTTATAAACGCACTTTCCTATTCAAGTTTCCTACAATAATCGTTGCTTGGATTGGTCGGTTTCAATGCAGTGGTGGGATTTCAGTGGAACGCCTGGTGTTTTAGGGACACCCAGCTTGCATTCAGCACTTATCAACCCGTCCAGATATTCATGAGTGCCATGTTTATAGTATCTCTGCATATTGTATCGTACTGTACGTTAAACATCTCAGGAGTTTGATTTGAGTATATGTTTATTCCGGCGTCACTCTGTTCATGTTGTGTTTTCTTTGTGCGCAGTGATATTGCTTTGCATGACCCGGTGATAATTGTTTTCTCTGTACAAGTGTCAATAAACATGTGGCGCATCATTCCACTGACATTACGGCGTGCTCTGAGCTTCGTTCGCAGTCATTACATGTACATTCAGCTGAAGCATCGAGTGGTCACATGTATTGTTATGCATGTATATGTTATCTTTTTTGGCAGTATTTGCTTGTTTATTTTTATTTTGGAACCAAAGGAACCATAAGTGCAAGACTCAAAGCCCTGGCCACTTTATTTTTAAAAGATCAAACTGTAAAAGCAGGTATTTCTGTTTACAGAGTTTAGAGCAGGGGTCTCAAACTCAATTCCTGCAACTCTGCATACTTCAACTCCAACCACCTCCATTTCACACCTGCTTTAAGCTGCGGTCACACTGGACTTTTCTCCCCATAGACTTCCATTCATATGCATGCAAATGCGTCAGACCTGAAACTCAAGCTTGTGCGACAAGTTTCGCAGTTCGCTGCGTTGCAAAGTTCAAACTTGGTGAACTCTGACCTGCAAAATCGCATCACTTGACTGCGTGAGACCAATCAAGGATCAAAACATGACCTCTCTGAACAGAAATTTAAAACATGGACCAATCGCTCGCTTTTTTAATGTCTAATCATCTTGTTTAATCCCACCCGTTTTCTCAGCACAGTATGACACTGTATGAATTTCGCAAACACAAACTCTAGTGTGACCACAGCATAATAGTATCAAGTAGTCTTGCACACCTTGATTACTTGGATCAGGTGTGTTTGATTAGGGTTGCTACAAAACTGTGCAGAGCTGCGGCTCTCTGAGAATTGAGTTTGAGACCGCTGGTTTAGAGCAGGGGTGTCTAAACTCAGTTCCTGGAGGGCCGCAGCCCTGCACAGTTTAGTTCCAACCCTGCTTCAATACTTCAATGCACTCACCTGCAGGTTTTAAACACGCCTGAAGGACTCAATTAGTTTGATCAGATGTGTTTAATTAGAGTTGGAGTGAAACAGGAGTTTGACACCTGGTTTTTAGAGCAGAGATGCCCAACTAAGGCCCGCGGGCCAAAGTTGGCCCTTAGTAACCTTTAATGGCCCATTTCCACTGAGTGGTACAGTATGGTTCGGTTCACAAAAGGGTATCAAAAGGCAGAGCTAGACTCGCAGCTGAAGGCTATTGGTTTACAGAGATACGTCACTTGCTTGGGGACGAGCCAGAATGAAAACAAAGCAACCATCATGTTTTAAGTACACAGCCGAGACATTACAACGTAATAATATATTCTTATCATAACGAGCCATGGTCGACCCAAGCTCAAACAAACCTTGTCATCGTCTTGATGAACAGGCACAAAGCCAAGAAGAAGAGCAGAATCTACCCTATGCCCTGTAGTTTTTTACAAGGCCATCTAAATCGCGATCGGTTTAACTTTCTCGTGTGCGCTCGCCGCGCATCTTTGAAATAATGAACTTCTTGAGCTGATGATAATAACATCCCACAGAGCAAAACATAGCTGGCCTACACAATCAGTTTTTGCTTGGCCCACATGTCGCAGTGAATTACGGTACATGACTGGACCAAGTCTGGTCTCCAGACAGGAGCCAAACATGGACCATATCTGGGCTAAGTCTCAGTCAAGTTAACCCAGAACTGGGCCAGAAATGTTGGTGTGTCATGGCTGCAATTAAATTGAAAAACCCACAAAGCATTGGGCTTTAGGTGTGCTATGGGCATGCTTCATTCTCACAGCAACCTGATTGGTAAAATCTTTTTCTTTACTCAAAGATTATTTAAATGTGGGTCAAGACAGGCCAAACTTACTTGGCCCACATATACATTTTTAACATCTGGGCAAATACTACATTTGACATCTGGCCCAAGTCTTGTGTGCCGCCTTAAAGACAGTGCCACCTTTTCCAAACCCGGGCCATGTTTGGCCCACATGCTGTATGTCAGTGCTGAATAAATGCCTGCTGTGCAAGCTTTATGCTAATCTGAGCCAGACTTATTTGCTACCTGGGATACGTGTGATTATTGAAGTGCTTCTGATGTCCGATCCTGTGAGAAACGAACAAACGTGAGACTGACACGTGAAAAAACAAAGGAGAAGCCGGAAAAAAAACAAGGGAGCAAATGATTCTTTCAGCAAACATGAACACACTGCCATGTTGAACTATTATCATTGCCTTGTGGACTATTTTGAACTGGGAATGACAGAATTACTCTATAATAGAGGTGCTGCTGAAGATTACAGACACAGATGAGAGGTTTGCTCTGACTGGGCTATATTGTTGTGTGTTGTTTTGAACCTAAATAAGGACTAAATGTCTGCTGTGGGTAGTTGTTCTGTAATTGATAACATATCGGAGACTGTAAGGGTGTTCATATGTTGCATTTATTTATTTATTTTATATAATCACAGACGTTACAGTAGGCTATTTCACACTGTCATTGATCTGCAGTTATAATCAACTCATGTTCATAGAAACATTAGTAATGAACATTTATACAGTATTTATGTGTGTAAAGCATCTGCTTTGTGAGAGTGCTTCTCATATATGTGAGCGACCCGTACAGCTTTACTGTAGATATTTTCTCGAGCGCGAATGATGTTGACTGAAACTTCCTGTCGTACACCACGCCCACTAAAAGAGTACCATTGGTATCCTTTTAGCAGTGGAAACGCAAGCCTGATAAAGGTGACCCAAACCGTACAGTACTGTACCACTCAGTGGAAACGGGCTATAATTTGGCCCGCCATGCAGTCTTAGAAGAGAGGTAGATTTATGGTAGTTTGTTTTATTGTTGAGCTACAAAACAGCAAACTGAAATTAAATATTTCAACTAAATGTTGTGAATGAATCAGATTTAAAAGAAATACACTCACTGATGGATAGAAGACAATGCAGAAGACATCAGCAGAGGCAGGTGCAGCTTTACTAGTGTATTCGGCATTGATCTCCATTGTGTTAGAAAAGGAATAATGTTTTTATTGTAATAAGTTCATTATAGAATGAGAAAAAATATATATTGCATTAGTTAAAATGATTAAATATATGTATTAATAATATGAAATAAATGATACCACAGCATGCCAAATGCCACAGCCATATCACCCTGCAGCCCAGGACCGGTTGCTCACTGAAGCTAAGCAGGGCTGAGCCTGGTCAGTATTTGGATGGGAGACCACATGGGAAAAAAACTAGGTTGCTGTTGGAAGTGGTGTTAGAGAGGCCAGCAGGGGGTGCTCAACCTGTGGTCTGTGAGAGTCCTAATACCCCAGTGAAAGTGAAGGGGACACTACACTGTCAGTGGGTGCCGTCTTTCGGGTGAGATGTTAAACCGAGGTCCTGACTCTCTGTGCTCATTAAAAATCCCATTGTACTTTTCATAAAGAGTACACTAAAAAAAATCATTCAGAGATGATTCCTTGGATGTTTAGTGGCTGTAAACAATTTATTTGGGCTGAATTTAAACAAACAAATTAAGTAGAATTTTATTAAATTTAATCTGTTTGTTTAAATTCAACACAAATAAATTGTTTGCAACAGTTTTGCAGACATCATTTTTTTCAGTGCAGGGGTGTAACCCCGGTGTCCTGGCCAAAGTCTTTTAATCGGCACTTTCCCATCATGGCCTCCTAATCATCCCCATCCATTGAGTTGGCTCTATCACTGTCTCTTCACTCCACCAATAGCTGGTGTGTGGTGAAGCACTGGCGTTGTTGTCCTGTGGCTGCCGTCGTATCATCCAAGTGGATGCTGCAGAGATGTGAAGAGTGGTGTGGAGAGACTCCCCTCATGATTGTGAAGCTCTTTGGGTGTACGGCCGTACACAATAAATGCACTATATAAATATACACACTACATAAAATAAAAAATTACCCCACAGCAACTTTAATGTAATAAGCATTTAAAAAGATGTTGCTGTTTGCTCAACCTACTCATGCAAAATGAGCTTAACACAGTTCTTCAGATTTATTTGGGTCAACTTATTTGTTTTATGTTTAATCCACTTAAAACTTAATCAATTTGGTTTGGGACAACCTGAATGAATTGTGTGCAGTTTGGTATATTTGCCCTCAATCAAGTTTGGTGGTTTTTGGCCCTTCATAAGAAAAAGTTTGGGCACCCCTGGTTTAGAGAATGTGAATGGCCAGCAGGTGGCAGTAGATGATAAAAAAAAAAAAGATATATCACCCAAAAATGAAGTACTCGCACATTTGTTCATTTTGCTGAGTTTCTTTCTTCTGCTGAACACATGAAAACTATACAGTACATATTTGCACAATGCATGTTGTTAGGGCCCATTTATTTATATTTGTTTTGTTTTATTTTCCTTCAAAACATTGTGTGTTCTACAGAAGAGAATAAAAGCCATAAAGGAAAAGAGTAAAGGGTTTGAGTGAATGATAAGGCATTGAGTGAACTAACCGGCTTTAATTGTGCGACTGTCATAATATCATTCCAGCTAACTAAATCAGCAAAATTAGGCATTTCCATTTAAGACTCAAGAGCTACACAGGCTTGATGATGTAAATCCACAATAAAACAAACATAGAAATGTCTGCCAAACTTCAATATTCAATCAAATATTTAAAGAGAATTTAATGAAAGGCTAATAGTATCCGTTTGCACATATTCACTGACACGACCTGATGATTTACTCGATTAAAACAGCTGTACCCACATTATTCCTCTCCATGCTTTTGTCCAGTCATATGACTGATGAGTTCAGACACTGTCATTACGTCAAACACGTCTGCCCTTTTCCACATATTTATAACACGGTATTTGAACTTACGGTCATGTGATACGATGATAAAACTTCAATGTACTGCTGTGTCATTGCTTTTACAGAAAGTTTATGTGACTGATTTAGAGAGAAATTTAGAGAAATATCTTAATAGGTCATTAAAGAGACCTAAATATTATTTCAGGAATTTATTTCTGCTACTTTTTAAAGCTCTTACATCATCGTCAGTCTTTATGCACTGCCACGATTACATAAAACAAAACTTGCATTAGGAATTTTTATTATTTATTAATTAGTTTAATGTGTCAGTAAAATCTGCTGTTTGGCCAAATGCCTAAATTCAGATTTGGTGCTTGAAGCATTTATCGCTGAGTTGACAACAGGTGGAGTAGATCGCTAGTGGAGTTATGTAAACTTCATTTGGCGTCGTTTTCTGCGGCTCTTCCGCATTGCTCCATGTGTTCCAAAGGTGCTCCTGATGGGAGGAGGAAAGATGGCTGTGTCTCAAAACATACACAGCTCACTAACTAGACAGTATTCAGAATTTAGGCACATTTTTAAAGAGTAAACACAACTATTTTGGGAATATCTAGTCATCATCCAAGGAATAACTTCGTGGTTAGAATCATATTTAAAATCCTGAATAATAATAATAATAATAATAAAATAATAATAATAATAATAATAATAATAATAATAATAACAATAATAATAAAATAATAATAATAATAATAATAATAATAATAATAATAATAAAATAATAATAATAGTAGTAATAATTATAATAATAATAATAATATAATAGTAACAATAATAATAATAATAATAATAATAATAATAATAATTTAGACACTTAATTTTTTATTGTTAATTTCGAATGTTCAATATAATGATTTTGAACATCACACAATATATATATATATATTAGATTTTGTTTTATACACTAGTCTAGATTTCAATTCAATTAAACTCTAGTTTATTTGTTTAGTGCTTTTAAAAAAGGTGCACATTATTGCATTACAATCAAAATTAGAAACGTTAAGGTTATTCACCATAACTTTATTAGTTACTATTAACATTAACTAATTATCTATATAGTAACGAATAACTTTTAACAGTTAAAGTTATTAGCTCATAGAATAGTGCACATTTTTAAAAAATCTAATTATATTTTACAATAATATTGGCCATAAAATAAATTAGCAGCATATATATATAAACACACACACACACACACACACACACACACACACACAATTGGAGTGTTTACAAAGCGCGTGCGCGACATTATTAGCGAAAAAAACAACGCATTGATGTGCTGCCTATGTAGTCAGCTCGCTAGGTGTGGAGACAGAGCCAATATTTGTACTTGCCCCGTGCATCCGTGCGCTTTATAGAGTTCTAACCCTGCTGGCTGGATCTACAACACACACACCGATCAAACCTGTAGCGCGCGCACAAATACACACACACACAAACAGGCTCGCGTGCACATCAGGATAAAACACACACACACACACGCACACACACGCACACACACACACAAGAAAACTTTTGCAACTCTCAGACAAGACGACAGACAGACAGGAGGAGGAGGAGGAGGAGGAGAAGATCTCTTTGAACACCTTCAGCAGACCCGTCAGGTCAGTGTCTTCAACTGACACACACACACACACACACAACAGGTGAACACACACACGCACATCTACAGTAGTGCACTCATGCTGCACAGGCGCTTCAGTGTTCAGAAAGCTGCATTCACCTCTGGTAAGTGTCAGAGAGGAGCTGATCTCTAACAGGAATATCAGGGACACACACACTTTTGGGTTTATTTCTGAAGATCCGTGAATGAACTTCTCAGCAGGTGAGAGAAGTTTAAAAGTTTCACTCCTAGAAGAAAGTGTGGTGATCTGTATGACTGAGAAACACCTACATTGTCTGTAAAATCATCAGAAGATCATCAGCATTTCCAGATTTGATGTGTCTGACTGATATTAGTCGGGTTTATTTAGTGGAAAACATTGACTGTGATGGAGAAAGAAATTACAGTAAATAAATATTGATTTTTGCAGAGGCCTCATCAGGGAGAGGATCTGGACATTTTGTACACTGTTTAAACCTCATTTTTAATTATAATAACTTTACATAGTTCAACTAATAAAAATAGGGATTATTTTTGTTTTGTGGATTGCCAAAGTGTGAATTTGAGGAGAAATGACTTCAGAAATCATCACTAAAATAATTAAAACAGCAGAGGATTTTACCAAAGTGAGCAAAGTTAGTTTTGATTAAAGGCCTTTGGTGTTTATGATACTTTTTAAATAATTGTTTATATTTATTTTATAGAAATATGATTTTATATGCTTAAACCTTTTCTGTACTCTTTATTGTAATACAACATAAAATGTAATAAAACATCAAACACAGCACAAACATACATTTAGATTTGTTTAGATAAATTTAGATGGTTTTAAATGATTTCTGTGTATATTTTTGATTTAAATTAGATTTAAAAAAAAAAAAACTTTCATTAACACAAAACTAGTCCAATTAAATAAAAAATATTCACAAAAATCTTTTAAAATCATCTCAATTTATCTAAACAAATCTAAATGTATGTTTGTGTTGTGTTCGACACTCTTTATGTGGCATTGCAAAATGTACTCTCTACAAAATACTCTTAATTAACATTTGTAGTCTAAAATCCACACACAGTTTCAATAATATCTTCTGGAGTTACGTGTATATAAATATGTGAAACCTTGAAATGAAAGTGTTGTTTGTGTGTTGTGCCGTGAGGTTTTGTTTCTTTGTGAGTTTGCTTTCGAACAAAAAGTTGTCAGAAAAATCTAGAAACTGTCATAATGAACTCAAAAATCACAGCTCAGTGTGTTATAAATCTCAAAAGGATAATTATGTAAATTACCTACACTGTAAATATATATATATATATATATATATATATATAGCTGGATTTTTGAACTTTTAGTCGTCTCAACTTAGATCAATCAAACTAAAACGATGAAGTTTAACTTTGTATAACTTAAAGTAATTGAAACATGTTTAACTTGTTAAGATAAGTTTAATCAACATAATATTTGTTGTTTAGACTTTTTTGTAATTAAATGTTTTACAATTTATGTTATGAATGTTTCAATGTTTCACATTTAACACATGCAAATAGCATAGAAACTACCATAACAAGCTCAAAAATCACAGTTTAGTAATAAATTTCAGCATGAGAATAATATGAATAACCTAAGACTGTACTAAATTATATGACCAATTAGTCCTGACAACTTATGTTTTTAGGACATTGTAACTTAGTAAGCTGAGTTAGTCATGTTCTAACTTAATTTTGTACGTTATGCAGGCTGTTTTAAGTCAGTTTACATAATATAAGATCAATGGATTCATAAGTTTAATTTGATTTAGCTTAAAAGTTTAAGGCAAACTGGATTGTTTTTCAATCTGCTGTAAAAAATGAACCTCAATTTTTTGAGTTGAATCAAATGAACTTTTCTAGTCATCTCTACTTACATCAGTCGAACTGACTGAAAATATGATGTTAAAAAACTAGCTGAAACCGGATTAACTTGTTAAAATAAGTTAAATCAGCATAACAAAATTAGTTGTTTTGATTTTTTTGTCTTTAAATGTTTTACAGTTTACGTTATGAAAGTTTCATTGTTCTGAAAATCACAATTTAACACATGCAAATAGCATAGAAACTACAATAACGAGCTCAAAAATCACAACTTAATATGTAATAAATCTCAACATGAGAATAATATGAATAACCTAGACTGTACAAAATTATATGACCAGTTAGTCCTGACAACTTATTAAGCTGAGTTAGTCATATTCTAACTTAATTTTGTAAGCTTACTTAGTGAGTTTAAAAGTCAGTTTAATTTGATTCAGCAATATTAGGCAAACAGGATTTGTTTTCAGTGTACTGTAAAAAACGATCCTCAATTTTTGAGTTCAATCAAATGAACAATTCTAGTCATCTCTACTTACATCAGTCGAACTGACTGAAAATATGATGTTAAAAATTAGCTGAAGCCTGTTTAACTTGTTAAAATAGTTAAATCAACATAAACATATTTGTTAACTCAACTTTTTTTCATTAATTGTTTATGTTACAAATGTCTCGTTGTTCTGAAGATGGAAAGAAAGTGCATGCAAATAACATTTGGCTATTATTCTAAATTAAAAGCTGATCTTTATTTGATTGCGTAATGCTAACTCATTTGTGATTTGTCAGATGTACGGTGTGCAGTTTGAGCATGTTATAACACAAAGGCTGACATCTGTTGGCATGAGATGTAATACATGAACTACAGTAGCGTGTCCATTAAAACGGAAAAAACGAGTCCACAATCTTTGCCAATGTAAGCAGAGATTAATTGCAGAACTAAAGTCAGATTCTTGTGACTTTCTCAAATATACGCACTTAGTCTGGCCTGCTGTTATTTGAGGAAATCAAAGGACCTTTTGACATTTGTGATGCATTACACTAATTGTGAAATTAATAGGAAAGAGAGGTCAGTCGATATCTAATTCTGCTTTACCAGTAACTCTGAGCTCATTCAGACGCTCGCTGCTTCTGCATCTCACCAGAATAAGAAAAAAACTGAAACTGAAAATGGAAATTGAAGCTTTTTATTTCGAGCTCTGGCGGAGATGTTCACATGTTTGACTTATTTTTGTGGATGTTTTTACTGAAGGTTAAGCAAGTTTAACCCTTTATTTATCATTGAAATGCTCATCAGAGTGTAAAAAGGATGAAGGATGACTTGAGGAAAGTTTTAAAAATTATATTTAATTTATTTAAATGCAAGTCATCATATATAGTTCATCTCCTGATAAAAGGTTAATGTCACCCAAGCAACCTGTTCATTTGATTTTATATGATGCTATTTTATTTGATCTTATTTTTAATTCAATTCAATTTAATTCATCTTTATTTATATGGCGTTTTTACAATGTAGATTGAGTCAAAGAAGCTTAACGTAGAAGTTCTGGTAAAAATAAAAAAAAACAGAAACTGAAACAGGAAATTAAAGCTTTTTATTTCGAGTTCTGGCCGTGATGTTCACATGTTTGACTTATTTTTGTGGTTGTTACATTTGTTTGTGCATGTTTATGCTGAGATTTAAGCAAATTTAACCCTTTATATTGCATTGAAATGCTCATCGGGATGATTGAGTGTAGAAGAGGATGAAGGATGATTTAAAGAAAGTTTTAAAAAATTGTATTTTAATTTATTTTAATAGAAGTCATCATATATGGTTCCTCTCCTGATAAAAGGTTAATGTCACTGAAACAACCTGTTCATTGTATTTTATATGATGCTATTTTATTTGATCTTATTTTTAATTAAATTCAATTTATTTCAGCTTCATTTCTGTAGCCCTTTTACAATGTAGATTGTGTCAAAGCAGCTTAACATAGAAGATTATAGCGGTGTCAGTCCAGTGTTCAGTGTTATAAAAGAAAAAAACTGAAAATAAAAATGAAAATTGAAGCTTTTTATTTCGAGTTCTGGCCGTGATGTTCACATGTTTGACTTATTTTTGTGGTTGTTACATTTGTTTGTGCATGTTTATGCTGAAGTTTAAGCAAATTTAACCTTTTATGGTGCATTGAAATGCTCATCGGGATGAAGGATGACTTAAAGAAATAAAAAATAAAAATTCTATTTTAATTCATTTTAATAGAAGTCATCATATATGGTTCATCTGATAAAGGGTTTATATCACTATTTTATTTGATCATCTTTAATTCTCTAGCGCTTTTACGATCTAGATTTGTCAAAGCAGCTTAACACAGAAGTTCTAGTAAATTGAAACTGCCAGTCCAGTTTTCAGAGCTGATGAGCTAATTGTTCTTCAATTGCTAATTAAAGTGTTCATTGTTTTAGTGCTGGGCAAAAATGAATTACCATTAAACATAAAAGCATCCACAAATTAAGTGTGTGTGCTATGTATATATATATATATATATATATATATATATATATATATA
>CAIGQZ010031698.1:459369-471501 GCA_903798205.1 Danio tinwini | reverse complement strand
GTACTGGGTCTGTGCCATCATTTACTTCCGCAATTAATTTTTAAAGGTCCCTACTGGCCCAATACCAACATAAGTGGTTTTGTTATCTCATCAGTTGGAATAGAATAACTTTTGCATAAATTATGATCGAGAGATTTTTCTTTTTTCTGATTACTGACATGTGCAGCAGCCAGCCAAATTAATTACAGCAACCTCGACCACACAGAACATAAAAGGTACACTTTCAAATTTAAGATTACAAAGAAATAAAGCGCCTCTGCCAACATGTACAATTATTGTACTCATTTTCAACAGTGTTTTATGAAAATTCAAAGAGTTTACTTTAAAATGATGCCAATATTTTGCATTTACACCTCTGCATGTGAATTTAGGAAGCTTTTGAATTTGAGTAGGCAAAATCCAGTCAGAAACTCCAAAATAGCACTCGACTTCAAAAGGTCAAATTTATTCAGTTTTTTATGATCATGTAATTCTAAAAATATTAATAATATGAAATTTGCACTGAAATTAAAGTGTTAGACAACAGTTCATTTAACTTGCATTCTATAAAGAAGACACTTTTAATTAACCTCAGTGCTTATTGCACCAAAAGTGTCAACACAGTGGCGAATGTGGTCAGGAAAGCAGACGATGTAGAAAGCCTCTGCAGACTGTTAAAAAATGCTGGGTTCCACACAATTACTTCCTGTTACTATCCCAACACAAATCCATTACGTTAAATTAACCCTTGTGCACTGTTCAGATCCACTCCCCTTTGGTGATGTTGGTGCTGTTTTTGCCCCATTGACTTTCATTATAATCACATTTATTGACCTGACAGCCTATAACTATGCATTCTTGACTGCTGCTGGTTTTCTCTGTTGGGATTAAGAGGGACAGTGTGTCATTTGATTATTATTAACCCTTTAGATTGACCTGTGCTGAAGAGTTTCTGGCTTTCATATGGAGTTCAGTGGAGTAAAACATCAGATTATACTGTAGTGCGTGCGTGCGTGCGTGCGTGCGTGTGTGTGTGTGTGTCCAAAATTACTGAGTTTAAAAAAATGTTCAAAACATTTTCTCAAAATAAGATTTGGCAGCAAAAATCATCACATTTGCTAAAACACAGAGAGAGCTGTGGCCAAATTAAGACTCAAAAGAGTGGATGATAATGACCCAACAGCACAGAGGGGTTAATCGTTTTTACAAATTTAAGTGGGTTAAACACAAAACAATTCAGTTGTTGTAAGCATTGTGTTTTTTTAACCCGTATTAAATAAGTAGTTTGAGCAACCGTGTGTGTTTACGGTGTTGTTTTAATTGAGTTTCCCTGTGTTGTTGGTCAGATATGGTGGACACGCAGACGTTTGGCTGGCCCGTGGGCTTCGGCCTGAGCGCTCTGGAGCTGGAGGAGCTGGAGGACGACACACACTCGCTGGACATCAAGCCCTTCTCCACGCTCGACTACACCAGCATATCAGGAATCGACTATGAGAACAACCCAACACAGAACGACCCAACTCCGCACATGATGGACCTGACGCACATGTACAGCTACAGGACACAGGACAACTACAGGACACACGACGCCATCTACAGGCCAGAGCACAGCAGCTACAGCCCTGAGGAGAACACATACAGAGCACAGCAGATACAGAGTAAACACACACACACAACACAACTACACAACTACTGCAACTACAATCATACGAAGCTCCAAGAACAGTTTTGTGCATCAAAAAGAAACCGTAAATGTCTCAATGTTCACCAGAAGCTGTTTCCATCTAAAGATGTCAAGTAGATTCATGCGCAAATCTGGAACATTACATACATTTGAGAATAAAGCAGCGTTTCCATCCAATGAGAAACAAATAAGAACAAAAACATCCTGATAAACCTGATCAAATAATGGTCAGAGAGATGTACTACCCCAAATCAGAAATCAGAGATGAGCTGGGACATTAAGGAAAATTCATTCATTTATTCATTTTCTTTTCTTCTTAGTCCCTTTATTAATCTGGGGTCGCCACAGCGGAATGAACCGCCAACTTATCCAGCACATGTTTTACGCAGCGGATAGGGCATGCAGCAGATGCCCTTCCAGCTGCAACCCATCACTGGGAAACATCCACACACACTCATTCACACACACTCAAACACTATGGCCAATTTACCTTACCTAATTCACCTATAGCGCATGTGTTTGGACTGTGGGGGAAAACTGTGGAGGAAACCCACGCCAACACGGAGAGAACATGCAAACTCCACACAGAAACGCCAACTGACCCAGCTGGGACTCGAACCAGCGACCTTCTTGCTGTGAGGCCACCGTGCAGCAGTAAGGAAAATGCAAATAAAAAAAGAAAGTAATGACTTCTAAATTGACTTTGGCTTGTATTTCATTGCAAACAGCACAACAAACATTATTAAATGTCTTCCTCATGATTTATATATATTTTTGGTTCTTCCAACACACTTAAAAAAGTTGGACCAGTAAAGCATTTCCTACTTTGTAATGTTGCCTTTCCTTTTCACAACATTTAAAGACATTTAGGGACTGAAGACACCAAGTGATGAAGTGTTTCAGGGGTAATTTTGTCCCATTCTTCCTGCAGTTAAATCTTAAGGTGGGCTACAGGACTGGGTCTTCGTTGTCACATTTTGCACTTCAAAATACGCCACATATTTTTTATTGGAGACAGGTCGGGACTGCAGGCAGGCCAGTCCAATAGCTGTATGTCTTCCTCCACAGCAGAACGTGTGCAGAATGTTTGCAGGAGAAGAAGGGCGCATATTGTGCTCCAGAATCTCTGTGTGCTAAAGGACTAGACCTTTCTTGATGCTGCTTTTGTACCAAATCATAATCACAATCCCCTGTTGACATCACCTGCTTCACATCTCATCATTGTTTCAGCAGTTTACCTGATTACTGCTCTAAACTGCTCCTGACACAACTGTTTGTAGTTTGAGGTTGTAGTTGAGTGCATTGGGATTTGGGGGATTTCATCTCTAATAAATTAGTTGCACCTCAGAAGACGAACACAATGAACACATTGCAGTGGCTTTTGGAGGCGTGAGATGCTTTATAGATGTGCAGACCGATGAAAGAGTACTTTGTCAAGTATATTATTTTAAACAGTGAGTTAACATGAACTAATGTAACATTTAAATAAGGTATAATAAATGCACTGTGGCCTCACAGCAAGAAGGTTGCTGGTTTGAGTCCCAGCTGAGTCAGTGTGTGTTTCTGTGTGGAGTTTGCATGTTCTCCCTGTCTTGGTGTGGGTTTTCTCCGGGTGCTCAGATTTCCCCCACAGTCCAAACACATGCGCTATAGGGGAATTGATGAACTAAATTGGTCGTAGTGTATGATTGTGTGTGTGAATGAGTGTGTATGGGTGTTACCCAGTGCTGGGTTGTGGCTAAAAGGTCATCTGCTGTGTAGAGCATATGCTGGATTAGTTGGCGGTTAATTTCTCTCATTGTTCATGTTAGTAAATACATTAACTAATGGACTTATTTTAAAGTGTTACCATCATTTCCCCTTACCATAGTATGACTTTATAAATAAGTGTGTTTAGACTCTAATCGATGTTCTGTTTGCTGTGTTTTCAGACTCGATCAAGCTTGAGCCCGAATCTCCCCCACAGTTTGCGGAGAACAGCGTTTCATTCTCCAAAACTCCTGAAGATCCGTCTTCATCCTCGCTGAACATCGAGTGTCGCGTGTGTGGAGACAAAGCTTCGGGGTTTCATTACGGCGTTCACGCCTGCGAGGGATGCAAGGTATTCTGCAGCAATGCTTTTCAATTATTGTGCCTGTAAATCAATGAAAATTGTCAGTGGAGTTTTATTTAGGTCCATGCATTAGATTTATTTTTTACATATTAATTTAATAATAATAATAATAATAATAATAAAATAATAATAATAATAATAATAATAACTCAAATCAAACAGTGAACTTTTAGCTATTTATGCGCAGAAATTTGTAAAAAAAAAAAAAAAAAGAAAGGAAAATTATATATATATATATATATACACATTACCGGTCAAAAGTTTGGGGTCATGTTTTTTTATGTTTTTTTATATAAAATTATTCTGTTCATAAAGGCAACATTTATTAAAGGTAAATAAAATTGTTACATTGTTAAATAAATAATTATTTATAAAAAATGTATTTATTACTTATTGTATGTAGTTTCAAATGAAATTATTAGTCCAGTCATCATTGCTTTTATTACTGTTATACTACTACTACTACTACTAATAATAATAATAATAATAATAATAATAATAATAACAATAATAATAATAATAATAATAATAGCATGGTGGCGCAGTGGGTAGCGCTCTCGCCTCACAGCAAGAAGGTCGCTGGGTCGAGCCTTGGCTGGATCAATTAGCATTTCTGAAAATAGTCAGGTGTTTCCCAGTGATGGGTTGCAGCTGGAAGGGCATCCGCTGCGTAAAACATATGCTGGATAAGTTGGCGGTTCATTCCGCTATTGCGACCCTAGATTAATAAAGGGACTAAGCCGAAACGAAAATGAATGAATGAATGAATGAATGAATGAACAATAATTATTATTATTAGACTGATTTCTGAAGGATCATGTGACTCTGAAGACTTGAGTAATGATTAATAAATGATGTAGAAGTATTATTAATTATTAGTTCATGTCAGTAAATGAATTGACATTAATTAATAAAACCTTAGTATTTTTAGTATTTAGTAACCAAGTATTTTTGAATTCTATAGGATTTCATTTTAATGAAATTAATATTAATGCTAAAGATTTCTTTACAGTCACAGTTATAGTTGTGTTAGTAACATTTAGAGTAATTTCTGTTAAATATTTAAAATAATAATTGTATAATATAAAGTTTAATATAAAATAATATATAATAAAGTATAATATATATAAAATGTTTTAATATTATATTATTTGTGTGTGTATATATATATATATATATATATATCTTATTGGCTATTATTTTTACCATGATGACAGTAAATAATATTAGACTAGATATTCTTCAAGACACTTCTATACAGCTTAAAGTGACATTTAAAGGCTTAACTAGGTTAATTAGGTTAACTAGGCAGGTTAGGGTAATTAGGCAAGTTATTGTATATTGATGGTTTGTGCTGTAGACTATTGAAACAAAATTAGCTTAAAGGGGCTAATAATATTGACCTTAAAATGGTTCTTAAAAAATTAAAAACTGCTTTTATTCTAGCCGAAATAATACAAATAAGACTTTCTCCAGAGAAAAAAATATTATCAGACATACTGTGAACATTTCCTGAATCTGTTAAACATCATTTGGGAAATATTTAATAAGGAAAAAAAATTCAAAGGGGGCGAATAATTCTGACTTCAACTGTAGATAGATAGATAGATAGATAGATAGATAGATAGATAGATAGATAGATAGATAGATAGATAGACAGATAGATAGATAGATAGATAGATAGATAGATAGATAGATAGATAGATAGATATACTATTACACACGTGCAGAAAAGACAAAAATTTTTACTTTGTTGGAAGAAAGCTAGAACATTACACAATAATCTTGCCTCCCATGAACATTATATTAATGCCACAAACATCACCAAAGACCGAAAAGTGGCTATAGCAGAAGGTTTGCTGGTGATTTCCTCCAGAACGTCCCCTGTTAGAGTTCTGCAGTGAATATGTGGTCATTTTCAGCATCTCCTCCCTTCAGTCATTGCTTCTAGTCTTTTTTTTCACAATGAGCATAAAAGTGACACTCCTGCGGGGTTAAAACTCACCACTGTTGTCTTGTCAGATCTCTAACCAACACACCACACCACCCACACAGCACGTTTGATAGCGCAGCGCTTTGAACATGCTTTAATACCCCGAACAGCCGCCGCTCTTCCAGTCATTCTGATAAATATAGCTCATCGAGCACCGAAATCAGTCTCAGACATGCAGATCAGTCTGAAAAATGCCCTGCCTGATGCACCCAAAACCTGTCTGACACTTCAACCGCAAGTTTCCACTGTGGCAGAAATATGTATGGGCAGAAAGACATGCATCTCAATAAGAATAATCATCGAGTGGGTGACCCAGACATCTCAGGTGCTCATGTTTCCCACACACTCGACGTGTGCGGTTCGATGATGCATCGCATGCTGCAGACTTCCAAAGAGCACGCTTGCTTTTTTTTTTTCATTAAATTCAATGAACTTTTATATTACATGCATGCACTTTTTTATTTATAATACAAAGTGTTGATCTTAGGATAATCAGTGCAAGGATTATTTAAAAATGCTAACGTCCATGAGCTTTGAGATATGACGGTTTTCAGAGGAACTTCTTTAATGTGTGAAAACAGCATCATGGGATCTTCCTACACTGAAATAACAACAAATAAAATGATGTGGAAACTGTTCATAATCAGACAAGGCATGTAGAGGTCAGATATAATTACTAAGCAGCAGTGTTGGGCGTCATTTCATATCTTTTTTAATAAAAAAGTAGAGATATTATTCGTTTAGTTTTATTGTGCTGTAGTTGCTTGTGTTGAATGCGGTGATTATGTTCAACAGCATGAACACAATCTTTGAAAAAGAATTAATAAATAAGGAGCAGAGTAATTGTGCTTTTGTCAATCCTTTACATTTCACAGAATATTTCCAATTGTATTTATTAAGACAGTTGCGTATAAGAAAAAATGTATTTATAATGTAAAGTTTTGATCTTAGGGTAATATAAGTGCAAGGATTATTTTAAAATGCTAATATCCATCTATCTATGCTTTGTCTGAAGATTTGAAACTCTTTAATGTGTGCAAAACAGCATCATGGGATCTTCCTACACTGAATAGCAACAACTAAAATGAGGTGGAAACATTTAGCAGAGTAATTCCAATCTTATTTAAATCTTAGTTTACTTAAGAAAGATGACTTTTCTATTGATAAATTAGAGTACTTATTATTTTGAATACCAAGTGTTGGTCTTAAATTGCTGCGAAGATTATTAACAAACGCAAATGTCCAAATATCTGCGCTTTCTCTGAAGAATGAAAGGTTTTCAGCTGAACTTTAATATGTGAAAAACAGCATCATGGGATCTTCCTACACTGAAATAACAACAACAAAAAATGACTGTTCTTAATCAGAAATGGCATGTAGAGGTCAGATGTAAGGAATAAGAAGCAGTGTTGGGTGTCATTCAATTTCTATTGGAAAAAGTAGAGATTGCCTTTAATTTAAGGTCGTGTTATTGTGCTGTAGATGCTTGTCTTAAATGCAATGAATATTTTCAACAGTGTGGATTAAATTTTTAGAAAATAATAATAAATAATGAGCATAGCAATTGTGTTATTCCTTTACATTTTGTAGAGTAATTCCAGTTGTTTTTTTCAAGACATTTGCATATTGCTTAAGAAAAAGGTTAATACATTTATACAATTACAATTTTATATTGAAAAATAAGTCCTTTTTTAATGCAAAGTGTTGATCTTAGGATAATTAGTGCAAGGATTATTTAAAAATACTAATGTCCATATATCTGAGCTTTGAGATATGAAGATGTAAAGGTTTTCTGAGGAACTTCTTTAATGTGTGAAAAATAGCATCATGGGATCTTCCTTTCTACAATGAAACGACAACAAAATCTCCATCAGAAATGGCATGTAGAGAGGTCAGATGTAATTACTACACTGCAAAAACTGCTTTTCTTACTTGGTTTTATTCTTTTGTCTTGTTTCTAGTCCAAATATCTCAAAAGAAGCAAACTCAAGCTAAAAAAAAATTTTGTTTTCAGAAATGAGTCAAAATGAAGAGTTTTTCCTTTAAACAAGCAAAATAATCTGATAATGATGTAAATAATCTCGTTTTTTAATCTTAATGACATAAGATTATTTCCCTCACCCTATTGACCTTATTCTTCAGTGTGGAAGTGCGCTCGTTTTTGCGATTGTATTAGAACTTCCGATTCAGTCGCCTATGGGAGAAATGACTAGGAATAATAAACGGCTGAAAATGGTCAAACTACTCGCTCTACAAACAAGTGTTTGCATGATTATACAGACAAAATAGAATAACATAATAAGAAAACCTCAGTTTGCAACATCAAGCAGCAGAACGAGCTGTTTTTACCGTCTAAAAATGAATGGAAGTGAATGAGACCGGAAGTCTCGAGCCAAAACGATCCAAATGGCTGCGCCCGCTCGTACGCAGAGAATAAGGTGAATAGACCATTTCAGTGTAGTCGTTTAATTTGCCCATGAACGTTTCCTGCTTGTTATTGAACTATTTCATAACTGAAACAAGAGGCAATTCAATCGTAACTTAATGTTAAAGCGGCTGTCTTCAAACATTATTTATCAATATTTAATCCAGTCTTTTTGGATTCTCAGAAGCTATAGAAATTAAAAAGGAAATACGTTGGGACCGTTGTTTGTGTTTACATCCGTCAAAATGGTGTGTTAGCAGATTATCAGTTTATTTTCTATTGAAAAAGTAAAGGATTACTTTAAATTTTAACTAGTTGTATTATAACTGCACAGCTGTTGTTTTTATATATAAATCTTATGGATTATTTGCAGACTCAGTAAAGGGAATGAGCACATTTTTACTATTTCTATGCACAATTTTTATTCAGTCATTCATTTAATTTTCGGCTTAGTCCCTTTATTAATCAGGGGTCGCCACAGCGGAACGAACTGCCAACTTATCCAGCATATGTTTTACAACATCCATACACACTCATTCACACACATACACTACGGTCAATTTTAGCATACCCAATTAACCTGTACCACATGTGTTTGGAAACCCACGCCAACACGAGGAGAACATGCAAACTCCACACAGAAATGCCAACTGACCCAGCCAGGGCTCAAACCAGCGACCTTCTTGCTGTGAGGCGAGCAGTGCTACCCACTGTACCACCATGTGCAGAATTTTGTTTAAAAAAAAGAATAATTAAATTGTATTCATGTGGAATGATTATGATATACAGTGGTCCCTCGTTAATCGTGAGTGTTACTATCGAAATAATAACCCGCAATAGGTGGAATACGCGATTGTAGTCAGCTTTTAAAATTATTCTAGATGTTTTAAGGCTGTAAACCCCCTCACTGCACACTTTATACACTTTTCTCAGACAGGCATTAACATTTTCACGATTTTCTCTCTCGTTTAAACACTCTCAAAGTTCAAACCTTCGTAGAAAAATAAGTCCAGTATTATAGAATCAAAGATTAAAACCATTTGATCTTCATTTATTTATTCCGTAATGGCGCCCTACAGCCGTGTAACTTCTACCTTCCTTTAGCATCTCCAGAAGTCCAACTTTTGGTGCGATGGTTAGCATCTTCCTCTGCCTTTTGGTTGTGTTCTTTGACGGTGCAAAACATTTCGTCAACATTGTGGAGTAGAAAACTTGCAAGCATACAGTCCAGCACTTCAGTGTCACACTGCTAGCGGTTGAAGATTTATGTCAATTTGGCAGGCTGAATGCATTCTGTACTGTAGACACGGCACGGAGGAGACTGATTGACAATGGTCTACAGCCAGTCAGGATGCAGAACACAATGAGCTGTAGAAGAACAGCATGTCCAATTGCACTGAAAAAATGTCTGAAATTGTGAGGCCACGAAAAGTGAATTTAGCGAGGGATCATTGTACACTAAAAAAAAAAAATACTTTTGCTGCTTGTTCAAACTACTTATTTAAAAGGAGCTGAATCAACACAATTCTTACTGGGGGGGTTTTGGGACAACTTAATTGTTTTATGTTTAATCCACTTAAATTTGTATCTCCAATTAAGTTAACTTAATTGATTTTTGTTGGGACAACATAAAGGAATTAAAATGCTGGGTTCATACAATTCATTCATGTTGTCTCAACACAAATCAGTGGACTTAATACATTTAAGTAGATTGAACATAGAACAATTAAGTTGTCCCCCCCAACAAAATTGCTTCAACTAATTTTAAATAAGTAGTTTTTGAGTGTACACTGTAAAAATGCCAGACTCGACACAATCACTTCATGTTGTCCCAACACAATTTTAGTTAACTTCATTGTTTTAATGAATCTAAGTGGATTGAACATCAAACAATTAAATTGTCTGAAAGAAAACTTAAGAATTGTGTTTTTTCAACTCATTTTAAAGAAGTAGTTTAAACGAAGAGCAAATGTCTTTTTTTAAGTGCAATAACTAAAAATGTAAAGCATTAAATAAAACATAATCCCTTTTTTTACGTTGTTTAAGGATTACAACGTAGATGCAATAATATCCAATTGTTTGGTGACAAAGCAAGTCACTCATATAATATATATCCGCAAAAAGACAGAAAACAGACTCTACAAAATGTATTGTAAATAAATTACACAAACATTTACATGTAATTCAATGCTATTAATGAAATGAATATAAAATCTGAATAAATATATGTTTACACACATTTACATGCTCTGAAAACAAATGATTCAGTGGATTTGCTCATTTCTTCAAGGTTAGTGGTTGCAAACAATTATTATAAGCTGAATTTAAACAAACTAATGAAGTTAAACGCTACTGAATTTAGTTTGTTTGTTTCAGTTGTTTACAACAATTTTGCATAACTTTGAGTACATAAATAGACTCAATGATGATGGGCTACAATCTGTTGTGTAATAACTAGTAATTAATTGCACAGTGAATCAGAAGTGCTGAATATTATTTAGCGATTCATAGACATGCTCTACTAAAAACAGCATATTGTTCTCATCAATGAACAAAGCCCAGTTCCTCCAGCCAGGTGAACATTTATTGTTTCACAACACAAATCCGCAGTGTTGCACCTTACTATATATATATATATATTTGGCCTTCGATGTTTCTAAATATAAAAGTGGAGTGATCGAGAGCGAATGCATGAAAACATCCTCCTTTAAAGCCTCTTTCCTGTGTGCAAAGTTCTCACATCAGTATGTATTTTTTACCTACTAAAAATACAGCGTGGACCGGCTCTTTGACATGAATATGTCTACCCAAAATAGATTTGGCCAACGTCTTTTTTTTTTTTTTTTGTACCTTGTATTGTTTGCCCTTTAAACGCAGTGACGGTCTGCAGATCTGAAGCTCTTAAATGATCAGTTTTTCTCAGATTCTGCTTTTCATAGTGTTTGTGCTCTTGCTCTCATTAATGACAAGAATTTAATTAAGAGTTTTGATTTATTTTTTCATTTAATTTTGTCAGAGCATGTCAGGGGTTTATTTATAAACGTGGTGTTCACACAAAGAGTAAACATGCGTACGCTACTATCCACACAAAAGTCATGATTTATAAAATAAAATAATTGAATAATGTAGATAAACATATTTAACTCCCAATATTGACCTGAAATTATAATTATAAGGGTGAATAATTCATCTGTAAAATAAAAAAATATATTGTAAAAATGTTTTGTTTTGGTAATCTTCAATCAAATCGGAGCTTTTGCTTCCACTTTAATAGTGGGCGGCCCTTCTGTTGACGTCAATCTAAGGGTTTCCATAGCAACTGCATATTAATACCCTGTGAGTTTGCGCTTTAGGGAATGATGCGCAAAAAAAAAGCTCCGCTCTTAATCAATATTCAATTTCAGCTGGAAGTGCAGTTGAATTCACAATTATTCGCCCTCCTGTGATTTATTTATTCAGATATTTCCCAAATGATCTTAAACAGAGTACTACATTTCTCACAGTATTTCCTGTAAGGATTTGTCGGCAGATCTGCTGCTCTGAAATCATCTGTTCTTCTCAAATTCTGCTTTTCATTATATTTGCGCTCTTGCTCTCGTTAATGAAATCATGTCAAGACTAAGACTAACAAGAGCGAGTTTTACTGGCCAAAGTCCAGCCGCAGCGATTCATGTCTGTCCTAATGATATATTATTTAGATAAAGTCTTGCTATCATCAGACCTCGGGTTATCTGTGGCTCTCTGATGGCTCCAGTGCTGGACTTATATCTCTAAATTAAAGCACAACTGACTGAACGTCTGTATTTAAAGTGCTGATTTGTGCTGAGGAAGTCTAATTTAGCATATATTATATTATATTATATTATATTATATTATATTATATTATATTATATTATATTATATTATATTATATTATATTATATTATATTATATTATAT
>CAIGQZ010031698.1:399209-416584 GCA_903798205.1 Danio tinwini | reverse complement strand
GTGTGTGTGTGTGTGTGTGTGTGTGTGTGAGGATCACGTGTGCAGATCAGCTTACAGATGACAGAAAGCCTGTAGGATCTGTTTGCATGATGGCCACTTCATTAATGTTCATCAGAGCTCACGTGCTGCTGCTGCTGCTGACAGTCGAGTCCTCGTTCACTTATTTTCTCTAGAACACACAGAAGAATGCTGGAAACCTGTAACCATTGACTTTCATTGTATTTGTGGTTACTGGCTTCTAACCTTTTTCAAAATATCTTCTTTTGTGTCCAACAGGAGAAAGAAACTCGTACGGCTTTTAAAGCACTTGACGGAGAGTAAATAGTGAGTCGATTTCCTTTATTGGGGTGAACTATCCCTTTAAATGTATCGTTGACCCAGAAATGAGCATTCTGTCTTCATGTACTCACCGCTCGCTTCTTCTAAACCTGTTTGTGTTTCTCTTTTCTCTAAACGGTAAACCCTGCTGTTGTCATTACTAAAAATGTTAATATAACTTGACAGTATTTAAAATGGGGCGGCATGGAGGTAGCACAAATCTCCTCACAGCAAGAAGGTCGCTTGTTTGAGGTTGTTGTAGCCCAAGCTGAGCTGGGTTGTTGTAACCCAAAATTGGGTCAAATATGGACAAACCTAGGTTGAATGGAGTCACCAGCTTTTATCAACATAAAAATAAAAAGAAGTGTTGTGCTTTCTGATAATATCCCCTAGAGGGCGCAACTATATGTTAAAATAAGCAGCCCCAGAATAGAGCCCTGAGGTACTCCTATAATAATCTGAGGAGGTCATGATGAAAACTTGCCTAGCTCTACGAAAAAACATTGCTTCAACTTAACTGAAAACTGTAACAAGGGTGGCACGGTGGCTCAGTGGTTAGTATTGTCGCCTAACAGTGAGAAAGTCGCTGGTTCGAGTCCCGGCTGGGCCAGTTGGCATTTCTATGTAGAGTTTGCATCTTCTCCCCGTGTTGTGCTCCAGTTTCCCCTACAGTCTAAACACATGCGCTATATAGGCGATATAAATTGGCCGTAGTGTATGAGTGTGTGTGTGAATGAGTGTGTATGGGTGTTTCCCAGTACTGGGTTGCGGCTGGAAGGGCATCTGCTGTGTAAAACATATGCTGGAACAGTTGGCGGTTCATTCTGCTAATATAAAAAAGCTCAATATGTTTAGATGTAACAAGTTGAAGTAGTTCAGTTAAGTTTGAGAATGGCAGAAGGGGATATTTTGTTAACCCGATGGGAATCTGGAGCGCTGTGACATCATCGAGTCTTGCATGACATCATAATCAAATGGTTATAAAGAAAACAATAGACCAGGACCAATAACATCATGAGCTGGTAACTGGGTGAAGTCACTCAATCACTCACTCACAGGCACTGGTGAGGAGGTGTAGAAGGTGAGGCAGCATCTCGTTCACTAATTAGCAAGCCATGGTGACAGTTGTAACTGAGACGCTCCCTTTTGAGTGAACTTCATGCTGTGTCATTTTGGAGACACTAAGAGATCATTAAAACACACTACAGCCTGAGAGTCACACTATGAACTATAGACACTAAGAGTTCATTTGTTTTCATAAGTTAATATGTATTATATAATAATTAATAGGTTGTTAATTTACACATCCAATTACTAAAGCCATGAAAATATTTTAGATGAAATCCTGGAGCTCTCTCATCCTCCATAGACAGCAAGGGTACTGAAAAGACCAAACACATTGTCAAATCAGTCCACGCGACTTCAGTGGTTCAGCTGTAATCATACGAAGCTCCAAGAACACTCTTGTGCACCAAAACAAACTGCAGAAACAACTTCATTCAATCCTATATCTTCTGTGTGGTGTCAGGGTGTGTGTTTACTGCTATTAAAGTTACCATGGAACCAAAATGTACTTATTTATTTTATGTGTATAGTAGTTCTTGTTATAAACAATCTATCTGTGCACTTCATGACTTTGTAAAAATGAATTTTGCCCTCACAAGCTTTAATCAAATACCATAACACTTCCCCTCAAAACCACTTTCTTCGTTTCCTAGAATGCCTTAAGGGCGGGGCTTTCAGTCAATTAGGGCAGGGCTATTAGTGCTTTGGGGAGGGGCTAGCAGGAAGATAGGGCAGGGCTATCAGTCACTTAGGGTGGGGCAATCAGTCATTTAGGGTGGGACTATCTGTCATTTAGGGCAGGGCTATCAGTGCTTTAGGGCGGAGCTATCAGGGCGTGTCTCATTTCTGTTCTGAATTTGCCTGTTTGTCAATCTTCCTTCATTTTGTGTTTGTTTTCCTTCGGCTTCTCTTCTTTATTTCAGAGGTTGCCACAGCGGAATGAACCGCCATCTATTCTGGCATATGTTTTATACAGCAAATGCTCTTTTAGCTGCAACCCGGTGCTGGGAAACACCCATACACACTCATTCACACACACTACGGCCAATTTAGTTGATCAATTCCCCTATAGCGCATGTGTTTGGACTGTAGGGGAAACCGAAGCACCCCGGGTAAACCCACGCCAACACGGGGAGAACATGCAAACTCCACACCCATCTTCCAGCAATCTAATTGGTTCTTGAAGAATGAAATCATACAACGCCCTACATTATTTTCTCTCTTCATAGCAGAAGATTTTCGTCTAAATATCAAGATAAATGAAGGTCTCAGGTGATGAACAGCTTAAGGGTGAGTAATTATTACCAGAATTTTTCATTTTGCGTGAACTAACCTCTTTAATTTGGTGTTAAAAATGTCAAAATCCCAGAAATCATGAAACATTATAGTAATACTTCAAACGTCAAACTGTTTTCCCAATTCTTTTTTAATTTTACATATTTATTTTGGCGTTTTAATCACATACATTAATTTTCCTGAAAGAGTGTGATGCAAATATACTGAAAGTAAATTTCTCTGACTTGCTCCAAGTGTGTTTACCTGCAACTTAAACCCAAATGTCTTTGCCTAAAGCTTGTATTTACAGGTATTCCGACGGTGATGTGGGAAATGAATCCTGTAAACACATCACGCTGCACTGACCGGGGATTCACTACAGACGTATATCAGCTTACAAATAATTCATGAAGAGCTGTCAAGTAGGCTGAGGAGATCACTGCTGTATATATACAGCTGAAGACTACACTGTTAGCCCTCTTGTGAAGTGTGTTGTCAAATATTTCCCAAGTGATGTTTAACAGAGATTTTTTTCAACCCCTTTTTAGGTAATAGTTTTAATAACCCATTTCTAATAACGAATATCTTTTCTTTTTGCTATGATGACCAAAAATAGCTGTTTACTAGTTAAGACGCTAGTATTCTGCTTAAAGTGACATGTAAAGGCTTAACCAGGTTAATGAAGCAAGTCATTGGTTAGCAGTGGTTTGTTCTGTAGACAGCTGAAAAACATGCAAAAATCAGCAGTGTGGGAATATATCCAGCCTCTAATGGTCAACATGAATTAATTGTATTTATTATAATCAGACTTGGGACTGTCGCATCACAGAAAGAAGGTCACTGGTTTGAGTCTCGGCTGGGTCATGTGTGGAGTTTGCATGTTTTCCCCATGTTGGCGTGCTCCGGTTTCCCTCACAGTCCAAACACATGCGCTATAAGGGCATTGATGAACTAAATTGGCCGTAGTGTATGAGTGTGTGTGTGAATGAGTATGTATGGGTGTTTCCCAGTACTGGGTTGCAGCTAAAAGTGCATCCTCTGTGTAAAACATATAGTTGGCGATTCATTCTGCTGTGGCGACCCCTGATAAATAAGGGACTAAGCTGAAGGAAAATGAATGAATGAACTTTCACACGTCATCCGCTGTATTAGCTATGTGAAACCCGTGTTGTAATATTGTCAGGTAGATGCTGATGTAAAGGGACACGGTCTTCATGTGGGGTAAGATGTGGCGTCCGGTGAACTCATCTCTGCTCAGACAGTCTTTATTGTCCAGTGAACGCATGCGGTTTATGAAGGTCAGAGCGAATCCATAACAGCAGGAGCCGAACTCGCGCTCCTCTTCAAACCTGAACAAACAAATCATTATAATTATATTAATATCCCACATACAACAGAAATATATAGCTCAAAAGAACAACCGAGCAGTTCTGACAGGTTTAGAATAGGATTTCTGCTGACCATTCCTTCATGTTGTCTCAACACAGTTTGATTAATTTAACTTGATCCTTTTTACAAATTTAAGTGGATTGAACATTAAATAAGAGGTGGCACGATGGCTCAGTGGTTAGCACTGTGGCCTCACAGCAAGAAGGTCGCTGGTTTGAGTCCCGGCTGGGTCTGATCAACTAAACTGATCAACTAAACTGGCCGTAGTGTATGTGTATGGGTGTTCCCCAGTACTGGGTTGCAGCTGGAAGGGCATCCGCTGTGTAAAACATATGCTGGAATAGTTGTCGGTTCATCCCGATGTGGCGACCATTGAAATGGAGACTAAGCTGAAGGAAAATGAATGAACATTAAACAATAAGGAATTGTGTTGGTTTAACTAATTTAATAAGTAGTTTGAACAAGCAGCAAGTGTACTTGTTTTTTAGTGTACTCGTGGTTATTAGTCAATTAATACTTATATAATACTAACAACTGTCAACAAAAGAACATTTTAAATCACTAAATAAAATGTAAATCAAAATAAATATATAACAATCAAAAATATTTATACACAGGACTAAATTAGGGCGACGCAGTGGCGCAGCAGGTAGTGAGCAAGAAGGTCACTGGGTCGCAGGTTCGAGCCTCGGCTGGGTCAGTTGGCGTTTCTGTGTGGAGTTTGCATGTTCTCCCTGTGTTCACGTGGGTTTGCTCCGGTTTCCCTCACAGTCCAAACAAATGCGGTACAGGTGAATTGGGTAAATTGTCTGTAGTGTATGAGTGTGAATGAGTGTGTGTGGATGTTTCCCAAAGATGGGTTGCAGCTGGAAGGGCATCCGCTGCGTAAAACACATGCTGGATAAGTTGGCGGTTCATTCCGTTGTGGCGACCCCAGAATAATAAAGGGACTAAGCCGAAAAGAAAATGAATGAATGAATGAATAAAGACTAAATTAATGCTACAACTTACAAAAATACAATAAATTGGCATAAAAATATTACAGCTAATTTACACTATATTAAGTTATTTATGCTGAAATAGACGCTTGAATAAAACATTTCATTAAAAAAGTATTCAGTTTCTGACATTTTTCAACTTAATATAGTTTAAATTGGTGTATTAAACTAAATAATGAATAAAAATGACTTTAAAATTACAAAACAAAACATTAAATTAAGCAATAATAATAACAAATGTATAAAAACAAATCAAAGCTCACTGAAAATAAAATCATATTAATGTTCAACTTTAAAATATTAATTCAAAGCCACAGTTCAAGAGTTTATATAATATAGTTATAACATTTCACTAAACATTAAATATTTAATTATACTAATATTATATTTTATGCTAATAATACAGTAAAATTTGTCAATTACATTTTTGGTTCTATTCAAATCCCTTAACCAACATTTATTAAACTATTTATTATTATTATTATTATTATTATTATTATCTTTTCATTCATTCATTCTTCTTCGGCTTTGTCCCAAAAGGTCACCACAGCGGAATGAACCGCCAACTTATCCAGCATATGTTTTACGCAGCGGATGCCCTTCCAGCCGCAACCCAGTACTGGGAAACATCCACACACACTCATACACTACGGCCAATTTAGTTCATCAATGCCCTTATAGCGCATGTGTTTAGACTGTGGGGGAAACTGGAGCACGCCAACATGGGGAGGACATGCAAACTCCACACATGACCCAGCCGAGACTCAAACCAGTGAGACAATTTAGTTGATCAATTCCCCTATAGCGCATGTGTTTGGACTGTGGGGGAAACCGGAGCACCCGGAGGAAACCCACACCAACACAGGGTGAACATGCAAACTCCACACAGAAACACCAACTGACCCAGCCGGGACTCGAACCAGCGACCTTCTTGCTGTGAGGTCACAGTGCTAACCACTGAGCCACCGTGTCACCCTATTATTATTATTATGTATAATTTGTACCAACAAATAATTTTTCTAAGTGTAATCCGACAGCAACAGCTCATTACAGTATAAGCTGATGATTAAGTGTATGATCATTATTATTACACATAATAATTACTGATATTAGAGACCCCTCCGTACCGCTCTGACGCCCATTCTGGAAGCAGGGCAAACAGCTGGAGGTGTGTATCCCATAATTCCCGAAGCTCTGGTCTCCACGGAGGGACGAGCTGCACACACACACACTGGTCCCAGCCGCGATCGTCCCGCCGCACCCCGGACAGTGTGTAGTTGTAGACCAGACCTGCCAAAACAACAGAGCAATGACAAAACATGCTGAAACATGAGAATTATTATTACATATGGCATTTACTGACCGTCTGAATCTGACAGGCCCACATGGATCTCTGAGTCCTGCCACTCTCTGGAGACAAAAGACAGCAAGAATGATAAAAACAAAACAATAATCTGCACTAGATACTAACGTTTGAGGGCATGTTTTGAGCATTACATGTTTCAGACATGTTCTTGTCATGAAATGACATGTCGTTAACATCGTTTTGAATTATCATGGTGCTAGAATCATTTTAACATCAACTGCTAGCATATTTTCTAGTATGAATTAGCATGTTGTTGGTATGCTTTTAGCATGAATTAGCATGTTATTAGCACATTTAAGTATAAATTAGCATCCTTCTAGCATGGATTAGCATGTTACCATGAATCTAGTATGAATTAGCATGTTAGTAGCATGGTTCTAATATGAATTGGCATGTTGTTAGCATGCCCTTAGCATGTTGTTAGCAGGTTTTAGTATAAATTAGCATGTTAGCATCATTCTAGTATGAATTAGCATGACTAGTATAATTTAGCATGTTAGTAGCATGGTTCTATTATGAATTGGCATGTTTCGAACATGATTCTAGTATTAATTAGTATGCTGACAGCGTGATTCTAGCATGAATTAGAATGTTCTTAACATGGTTCTAGCATGAATTAGCAACTTGCTAGGATGTTTCTAGTATGAATTACCATGTTTCTAATATGAACGAGCATGTTGTTATCATGTTTCTAGCATGAATTTGCATGTTTTTAGCATGCTAGTGTAACGGAGGCCAGCTAGTAAGTGCTGTGCAGGTAAACCTCACTCCTCTGACCTAGAGTAAACCGCGGTAAGTCTTCTGAGGGTTAACAGTAAAGCTGCACTTTATTTCTGTGACTGAAGACAGAACGTTCAGCATCATTTCTCCAGTCTTCAGTGTCAGGTCATATTTCATAAGTCATTATATGATGATCAATAAACAGGTCTGAATATCATTAATGCTGCAATACTGTGGTAAAATAAATGTCAATATTATACAGACATGGCGTGGAACACTGTAATTTTATTCAGGGCTTCTTCTACATTCTGAGACCAACTGTATATCGTAAATAATTAAGGCACTGAAGATCATTATTAGAACAGTTCACCGGAAGCGCTTGGGCTGGCTGACTAACAATTAAAAGTCCGTGTGCATAAACTCCATAGAAGTTTTAAAAGAACAGCATTTACTTAACAATTAAATACGTTAATTCTAAAAAAATATTTGACAATGAAACTAAACACCTCACCCCAGATGTGCGGGCCCGTGCGCAGATCCTATCAGAAACGCGCAGGAGACTTTGTGTCCATTCCTAAGAGGACAGGGAACAGACACTGGAGCATCTAAAAGTCCGAAAGTGAGAATCTGATGACAGATCGGACACTGCCGAGCGGCTCCTTCAGGTCTCTCAGAACATCCGCCGTCCGGACACGAGAAGATGTAAATGTTTCTTCCACAGTGTCTGTATTTGATGACCGTTTCCTCCATTTGCGTTCACCTGTGGAGCTTGCTTGCTGCTGGAAGAGATACAGCTGCGGCCGGAAGTTAACGATAATTATTTAGATTATTTATTAAATTACCCATTAGCTGTATTTTATTAACGTCTGGGGTACACCAACCGTAAACCCAACCCTCACAGTAATGTAAAACAGTGGTTGTAACGAGAATTATTTGTAATATTTAATAAATTGCCCATTAAATAGTTTTTTTATATGTACCCCTGCCCCAACCCTCACAGTATTGTAAAACATACTATTTAGTGTTGAGTGTCACAAACAGTGATATTTTGATGCGAGTATCTGCAGCTGTATCCCTTCTTGACTCCGATGGAGCTGATCTCAGACCAGTTTCGTTTCCCCACAGTCCTCAGGTGACGTCATTGTATTCAACACTATTGGGGCGCAACAGGCCTAATACTAAAGGCTACATATAAAATATGTAATTAGAACATCTACATTAGAAAAACGTCGACTATTTCTGCTCCACTAAACTCCAGCCACTTAAATGTACCCTATAACGTATTCAGTGCTAGTTGTCTAGTTCTCTGGATAATAGTTTTTTTTAGTTCTGTGAAATTGTATTTGGAATAATCATAATTTTTAATTAACTTTTATTTCAAATGCCTGTAATGAAAGCTGATCATCCAAACTGTTCAGCATGGACACGGAACAGACGATTTGTGATTCGCGAATCGTTCTTTCGAGTCGGATCTTTAAAGCGAATCAGTTGCTTCAAAAACTCCCTTTACCGTTCTGGGAATGATTTTCAGAACTTTTTATTTGGTCCCCAACAACAAGTAACCTCACGAATGGTCATTTTAAAGTTTTGCCAAGTATCAAACTAGTTTCCATTTGCGAAGAAATACGTTTTTAAAATAAAACATATGTTTTACATATATATTATGCTAAATGACGATGGAAATTAATTCAAATATTAATTAATTTAATTGCAATAGTTTTTTTATCAATTAATCAGTTTAATGTTTGTTTTTTCTTTCACATAGATTTTTAAGTATTCCTGTGTTTTCTGCTTGTATAAAATAACGTTAGTCAGTTTAAGTTGATTCGGACACTAAACTGGAAATCTGTTCAAAAGAACCGATTCGATGAAGCGAGTCCCGCTGATTGGCATCACAGCAAGGCGGAATCAACGACCAGCGTCGGCGCGATGCAGCCGGTAATATTTTCAGGTTGCACAAAACCGTGGAGACAGAAGCGTTTGTGAGTAAAAAAAAATCCCATTCGTAACCAGGATAAACATGTCAACGAAACAAGTGACGTGCAGGTAAAGAGAACTACCGACGCGTCTTTATACACTCATTACAGCATCGCTGTGTTCAACGCGGCCGTTGATATTTAACGCTGACTTTGACGAGAGAAAATGGTGCATCTGCACTGACGCATGTGCGACTGCAGATTATCAGTCAAACTCGCTCATTCTCACCCTCACTCTGCTTTATTCCCCGTCATTCAGCAGGAGATGAGGTGTTTCAGAAAGAAAGGAGTGTTTTCATTCACTCGTCACCATGTCTGTCAGATCATCTGTCACGATGATGATGATGATAGATATGATGAAGAACACATCGTTGTTGTTGTTGTTTTGTGTGTTTTTGCAGGTATTTCCTCCACGGTGTGTGTCGGGAGGGCAGCAGGTGTCTGTTTTCACATGATTTAACCACAAGTAAACCTTCCACCATCTGCAAATACTACCAGAGAGGAGCGTGTGCTTATGGAGACAGATGCAGGTCAGCCACACTGCAAACATGATTAAAAATAGTGCCATTAGTCAACTAGACTTCCTTCTGGAGCACCTGATGAATCTTTAGAAACGAAACCATCTTCCTATTATGTGAAAATATACGAGTGATTGATTATTAATATTGCTTGATCTTAAAGGGCTAGTTCACACTAAACCGACAATTGTGTCATCATTTACTCACCAGTGCTTGTTTAATCCTCTATCAGTTTCATTCTTCAGTTTAACAACAACAAAAAAAAGAAAATATTCTGGAGAAAACCAGTAACCAGTGACTTCTATAGTATTTATTTTCTCCTACTTTGTAGGTCAGTGGTTTTCAGCTTTCTTCAAAATATCTTATTTTGTGTCCAAGTTACCTTGATTATGAGATAGAGGTAAAGTTGGTTTTATATTCACACATTCGGACATTCTCCTTAATAATATCATTTCAGAAAAGTATTATTTGCTAATTCTAAATAGGGAAATCATATTATCAGCCAATGACTATCAAAGTACAACACTGTTCACAGTCAAATAAATTGTCCTAATGTTGTTTTGAATTGATATTTAAACACTATTTCAGACCCAATATTCAAATCAGCGTGGTAAACAATATAGGGACCATTAAATGACCGAATGTGTGAATATAAAACCAACTTTACCTACATGATTATGAGTAGGGCTGTGCGATTTTTATTCATATTTTTTTTTTGTTTTATTTTTTACATTGCGATTAGCTAAATCACAAGAGGATGCGATATGAAATAAGTATTATTTAACTTCCCCCCCCCACCCAGAGCAAATGCGTGACTGCTGTCTGTGTGTGACAGTCTTACTAGCCAATTGAATGAGCACACTTTCATTCTGCCCAATCAGAATTGCGGAACATCCACAATAGAACAAACAAACAAACGGATGAGTGTGATGATGGCATCCACCGTTTCAGAAGCATTTAATTAATATAAAAAAAACAGCACGTCGATAATATGGGAATATCTTGGTTTCAAAGTCACAGACACCAAGCAAAAGCAGGTAATTTATAAGAGCTGTCGCAGAATTGTTGGCACAGCTTGAGAAAATACAACACCCAGCACCTAAAAAGCACCACTGATGCGATCCAAGACCAGCGACGAGATGATCCCAAGGTTTTCATATTGCTGGACCAGGCTGTATCCTCGGCCCGTTCTTAATTTTGATTCTGTAAAATGTCCAAGAAACACAGCGAAAATAAACCTCATTAAGTCTCAAACTTTATAACAGCTCATGACGGACATTTCTCAAAGAGTGAATAACAGAACTCTGACCTGAGACGGTGTGTGGGAGCTGGAGTGTCCAGCAGGTGCGCCGTTGTGCTCGATGACTCTCGCTTGTTTACTAATGCCTGTGACAGCGGTGACGTCATTTTGACAGTGGAGTGTCGCTGTTTGACTCGTACTCGTAAACAGGTCGTCGTGTTCGTTACCAACAATTTTGGAATTGTATCCTTGTAAAATTACGAGTACGTTCCGTTTTCTTTTACATTTTTATAATTACATATGCGTGAATTTTATTTACTCACAAAATATTTATGACAGTGATTTTATTCCATAGGATATTTGGAAAAAAACTCCTTAGCATTTAGCCCTGTATAAGTCTAAAATGTTGCTCATAATGGTCTTTAATATGTCTTAAAGTCTTAAATTTACCTGCAGAAACCCTGTTATTTTACTCCAGTATATTCAGTGGAGTTTCTGCGCTCGCCTGCTGATCCTGATGGCGATTGTGTTTAAATGGCTTTTCATCTCGTTTTACACTTGACTAAATGAATGCTGAAGTCTATTCAACTGATTATATTTTGATTACTGTACAACATCCATGATGTAAAAGGAAATATATCAACTTGACAATAAATATTTCACCAGAAGTTTATCCGTGGCTGAAAATCACTTGCCTTTGCATATAGCACATTACCCAGACTCTAGGATGTGTGTTGAGTGCAGTTTTCTGTGTGTTTATGGCAGATATGACCATATTAAACCTCCTGGTCGTGGCAGTGGAGCTCCAGCTGATCGCAGCAGCAGTGCAGGAGCCTCCGCGCCGGGCCCCGGACCCCCGGCAAACACCAGCAAACACCTCAAAAAACCACTAGTGCTTCGAGACAAAGGTATCTGGAGCTTTTATATTATAGGGATGAAGTACCTCCAGGAGGTTCTTATCTCAGAATAAAGTCTGAAGCGCGATGTGAAGCGCAGTTAGATGGACACTTATTAGATGGACACTGACCACAAAACATAACAATCAGACACTAAAGATTGCTTTTCGATGTAATGGTTTATTCTTTAATTAAATGCAAAGCTGACCGAAATGAAAACACTAACCTGCACATTATTCAGACACTAGGTGGCGCCAAACGCTTACAAAGTAAGTAATGTGTAATAATATAGAGCATTTATTGTGTATGGACATGCACCCAAAGCGCTTCACAATCATGAGGGCGCGGGTCTCTCCACACCACCACCAGTGTGCAGCCACACTTGGATGATGCTCCGGCAGCCACAGGACAACAGCGCCAGTGCTTCACCACAAACCATCTATAGGTGGAGTGGAGAGACAGTGATAGAGCCAATTCAGTAGATGGGAACACCCCCTACTCTTTACCAGAAGTGCCATGGGATTGTTAATGACCACAGAGAGTCAGGACCTCGTGCAGTGTGACAGACGAGCGGATACATATGAATATGGATGTCAGTATGTGAGCATATTCACTGACGGTGATTCTCAGTTCCTGGATGAACCTGTGTTATTCAGCAGGTGTTATCTGGGAATAACAGACCTTGACCGGTCAGAATATTCAGACAATGTAATATGTGTGTTTCCCCAGCTCTGTGCTCGGACAGCAGACCTTGTGTGTTCAGTGCGGAGAGTTCAGAGCTCAGTGAATGCTGGGAGCTGCGAGACGACGGCGCTCAGAAACCACACTCATATCTGGAGGCCATCCGCTCAGGCCTGGACGCCTCCTCCGCCGCCGCTGCTGCTGCTGCAGGGACGTTTCCAGAGCTCCAGCAGACGTCTCCACAGATCTGCCCATTCCTGGCCGCAGGGCAGTGCCAGTATGGAGAAACCTGTCCGTATCTGCATGGAGAAATGTGTGAAATCTGCAGACGGCATGTGCTGCATCCACACGACCCCGAGCAGAGAGCAGCGCATGAGAAGGTGAGCATTACTGCCGCACGGTATGGGAAAAACTAAATTCATCCACACACTCCAGCACGAGCACTTAGGCTGCATTTACACTGCAGATCTTGATGGTCCATATTGTGGCGTATGCTCTTTGTTTTTGGATTATAAATTTTAATAATAACTTTTGACATGATAAAACATTAGTGCTGTTTTGAATTGGAGTGTTGAAGCGGGGTGTGTGTGTGTGTGTGTGTGTGTGTGTTTGCAGAAGTGTATGGTGGCGTTTGAGATGGACATGGAGCGAGCGTTCGCGGTGCAGCAGAGTCAGGATAAGGTGTGTAAGATCTGTCTGGATGTGGTGTATGAAAAATCCTCTCCGTCCGAGCGGCGCTTTGGCATCCTGTCCAGCTGCGCACACACATACTGCCTGAACTGCATCCGCCAGTGGCGCTGCGTAGAGCAGTTACACAACCAGATACGCAAGTGAGTGCAGTGGACACACACACATCACATACACACTAACACTAGGAAACACACTTGCACATGCGCACACACGCATATAGATGATGATTTACAAACACTGATGGTGATGCACACACACACACACACTATGAAACACATACACACACACAAACATACACTAACACACTAACACTATAAAACACTCACACTTAGATGATTTACAAACACTGATTATAATGCACACACACACACCAACACTATGAAAAACACACATATGCACACAAACATGCATGCATATACAAACACTAACAGTATGAAACACACACAAATAGATGATGATTCACAAACACAAACACACACACACACACACACACACACACACACTTATAGATGATGAATGATTCACACACACACACACACACACTTATGGATTATGATTCACAAACACACCATTATAGATGATGATTCACAAACACACACACACACACAAACACACACACTTATAGATGATGATTCACAAACACACACTTATAGTTGATGATTTACAAACACACACACACACACACACACTTATAGATGATGATTCACAAACACACACACACCTCAACAATATGAAACACACACATTGACAATAATTGACATACACACGTACATGAACAGTGGTTGACACTGAAGGTGATTCACACACAGACACATACACACAAACTCACAGTGATTCTCTTATACACACAGACACACACAGAGACATACAGTAAGCTGGTGTGTGTGTGTGCAGGTCTTGTCCAGAGTGTCGTGTGGTCTCTGAGTTTGTAATTCCCAGCATCTACTGGGTGGAGGATCAAGAGCAGAAAAACCTCCTCATCGAGGAGTTCAAGTCTGGAGTCAGGTCAGTGTGTGTGTGTCATGATGATGACAGAACATAATATTTTGATATATATGACTCCATATTCTTAGTATTCAGCTTAAAGTGACATTAACTAGGGTAATTAGGGTAAAGTTAGGGTAATTAGGCAAGTCATTGTATAACAGTGGTTTGTTCTGGAGAAAATCCAAAACTAATATCGCTGAAGGGGGCTAATAATATTTACCTTAACATGGGTTATAGACAGGGAAACCACTGTAGCTCTATCTGCTTGTTAAGTGTGACGTCATGCAAAGTGGCTTTTGGGTCCAAGCGCTCTTTCAAAATGTATGGGGACACTCAATAAATAATAATAATAAACGTTTACTAAGTGCTGTAATACTTTCGAAAATAACAATCACACAATATATATATTATAGGTGGGCATAGATTCATTTTTTATCTAGATTAATCTGACTGTAATCTTGGAATTAATCTAGATTAAAATGGCTGATTTGAATTCTGCCGTAGGCATTCAGAATATGTGTGCTGCCCAAATAATGACTAAAAGTAAGTCTTTTGAATAGGTTTCTCCAGCCAGGTGGCGCATTAGACCAGGGGCTCATCTCCTGTTTTCAAAATGCATCACAAACTGCTTACATAAGCTGAAACAGCGATTTTTGATGACTTTAATCTGACTAAAGTCAGAACTGAACTAAACAGAAATGAATGAAGACGTGGAGTATACAGATATTAGTGGCGTTATTGAAGGAAACACCACAATCAAACTATTACTGGCATGTAGGACTTTTCACCATATATAATCCCACAAGATCCACACAAGGACCACACTCACCCACACACACACATACACACACATATATCCACACAGACACACACACACACTGCGAAATGCAAAGTTTTTATCTTTCCATTCGGTGTGCGTTATTAAACCCCATAACACTCTCACCAGTCCTTCCTCCTTATCTGCGTCTAATACTCCAGTTTGTCACGGGGACATGAATGAAATGTTCATGAGTAAAGGTAAAACTGCTGAACTGCAGTTAAAGTCACTCAAAATGACAGGAAACTCTTAATGAGAGCACTTGATGTAAACACCTTCATTATATTATTGTCTATTAAGGCGAATAACTAGATTACAGATGTCCATGTAAGCGTAGTCAGTAGTGTCTTCGAAGTAAGTGAAAGATCTAGAAGGACACTTTTTTGTCAGGCAGCTCACCGGTCAGGTATACATCTGCACTAATATATCAAGGTGAAAGTCGTCATAGCTTTCGTAGAGAATAGATTAATGGCCTTATTTTTTTTATCGCCCGATAATAGTCTCTTGTTAATGCCGATAACGGCCCACCACTAATGTATATATATATATATATATATATATTTATGCCTGATATCAGATGGGCAGAAATTGATTAATTTTGTATAAATTGTTCCTGATGCAGCAAGTCCAGAGTCTGATGTGTACACCATGATTTTATATAAAATTCACTTTAATGTGTAATAGGACTGAAGTCATAAACGAATATTTTCTCAATTAAAACGAGTAGCGGCTTGATCCCGGAAACAGTCATTCATACGTCACTTAACAAGTGGATGATTTATCAGTTTATCAGTATTATCAAACAGCACTTGAGAAATATTAGAAAAAGAGTCAATCTCAGAGGAGGAATCATTGATCTTCAGCTGTGTGTGTGTGTATGTGTGCGTGTGTGTGTGCGTGTGCAGACTGCACTGAAGCAGAACTCAGCAGAATATGATGCTAAAGGTTAAATGTTTGGAGTTTTCTCTCTTTGATCTGCTTCAGCTTCTGGAGCTCTTCATCTGTTAGGGCTGTGTGATGTATAGACAACGTCACGTGTGTGTATATCTCAATATAGAGTGCTCAGTAAATGAGCTTTACCCTCACAGATCTCTCTGATACAGTCATATTCTGCACAGTCATATATGTGTGCAGATACATTAGACTGGTCAGAACTGAAGACAAACCTGATCAACTCCTCTAACAGAAACACTGAAGATCACCGCGCAAACATCAGCTGAGTACACCCAGATGAACCACTCTGGGCTGATTTTGAGGCTTTATTTGGCCACAGTCTTCTCTGTGCTTCAGCAAATGAATGTTTGACAAATCTGACTTCTGATTTTTGAACCTTTTTTCGTTGTTTTATCATTGTCACAAAAACCCAAGCCCCCAAAATACAGCCCCATCGCCACACTTTCTCCCTCTGTACCTGGATAGTGGCTGCCAGCTTCAGGACCCTGAAAGCGATGTCTGTCTCACCCTAGCAGCACCTGTGACTTTCCTTTTCTCCTCTTCTGACCGCCTAGTCATGACATTATATATAAATAACATATATGTTATATATGGACATATTCTGTCTTGTGATTTCTATGTTTGATTAGGTTTGTGGTATTACCACAGCACCTCACTGTTTTTTTACACGTGCCACAAACCGCATGGTCTGAGTTTGTGGAAGTGAAGTAGCTCCACACATACTTCGCTTGGGGTCACCCTTATCCAATGACCGCGTGACTGAACAACATGTGCCAGTGGACTGAGTGGCTAGCTAGCATGCTCTGCAGTTGTACAGTGCCATCTTACGCACATGACTTGGCAGGTGGAAGAACAAATAGTTCCGACTAATTTGCTATTATTCAAATGAACTGTGGTAATTGTGGTTCTTTCTGCTGTATTTCTATTTCCAATAAACTACATATTCCTTCCAAAATACTGAAATATTGATATTTTGATAAGATAATTGATTCTAGAACATAGAAAGCTGGTATCAAGAGATATTGATATTTTAGTATTAATCCGCACATCACTAATTTTAACTGTTGATGATCAATCGCAGTGAAGAAAAGCTCAGCTTCTGGCCTTTATATAGAGGTGGAGTATAGTGTGTGTGTGTGTGCGTATGCATGCGTGTGTGTGAGAGACCTTTGTGCACCTTGATATGTGTGAGAAACTCATCCTCTCAGTGCTTAGAAGTAAACACAGTAAATGTATTTCTGCACACACACACACACACACACACACACACACACTATAATCTGCTGTTTTACTCCATATAACAGACAGAAACTCTTCAGCACAGGCCGATCTAAAGGGTTAATGCTGCACACTGATGATCAACAGTAAATGACAGATCGCTCCTCTTATTCCTGATATTGAGCTCCTCATGTTGTATCCTGTATTGACTGCAGCATATTATTAAGCATACGTCACATACTCCTTCAATAATGCAGAGCCCTCATA